>MDKF010605876.1:0-46101 GCA_026770625.1 Nicotiana glauca
CATCATATCTTTACCCGACAACTCTTTCATCCTTCCCGGGTAAAGAGGGCCAGCTGTTGATACCCAATTTTTCCCTATATATTTTCTATATATACTCAAATACTTTCAAAATAACATGTGTATACATATATAAGCATGCCCAAAAGTTTTGGTATTTTACCTCAATTTTTAAGGTTTTTGAGAATCAGTTTGTTGTCTATTTTAACAGTACAAAATCCAAAATTATTCCCAAAATTATTATTTTTAGGTGAATAACTTATTTCATCCCATATTTACAACAAAATATAATTAATATGGTTTTTGCATATTTTTACAAATTTATTTGGCATTTCTAAAGCTAAATTGCATATAATTGCAATTGTAGCCTATTTTGTAATTAATAAGTATTTTATAATTATAAAATTAGTTTCAGTATTTTTAATTTAACGTTTGTATGCTATCTATTGATTCAGCACTTTCAATTTATTTCAGAAATCCTTTTATTATTTTTTATAAATTAAAAGGGAGAAATTGGCTATTTAAAACTTGACCAGATTTCATTACAATTTTAGCCAAATTGCGTTACAATTCAAACCCCAATTTCAGCCCCATCTCAAACAACCCATAACCAATTCAATTAACCCAACCCAGCTCTAATTCAATCTGAGCCGTTGATCAAATTAGATCAACGGCCCAGACTAGATTGCCTAAAATAAATCAAACGACCCCCTCCCCTTACCCTCATTTTGCAACGAGACCGGTCCCTCTCTAACCCTTCACCTCCCCCTTCTCTCTAGAACCTTCTGGTTCGCCTTCTCCGATGGCTCTCATCGCCTCTCCGACCAACTCCAGCCTCGCCCCTTTCGATCGTCAGCCGCCGTGAAACCTTATCTCACCGGCTCCCTCCATATTTGAAATTCCAAGAGTTTCCACCATGCAAGAAGGGCACTGAAACCTCGCCTGGGTCCGTCTCCGGCTTTCTCCGATGGGTTTTGATCCGATGGTGCTATGTACTCCGTTAGTAATGAGTTTCACAGCCAGGTTCCTTACCTCCCTGATTTTATTGCAAAACCCTAATTTTTGCCTAAGTCTCTTAATATCTATCTTTTAAAATGATTTTTCAGTTTATTCTTTCTGTTTTACACTACTCACTACTCGTTTCTTCGATTAATTCAAAGTTTTTCAACGTTTGTTCTTTTCTCAAAAAAAAAGATAGGGTTTCCGAACCCCTTTTTTCAAAATTGTTATATCTTCTGTTTCTTTTGAGTATTATGTATGCATGTATTACGTGTTTGTTTGTGTTTCTGAGCTCCATGCTTTAAATTTTTTTTTTACTAGGGTTCCAACCCTCTACTGCTTCTATGATTTCTTGCATAATGTTCTTTGATTTTTTCACGCCTATTGTGTTTATATGTCTAATTGTTATTCGAATGATTCTGTGCATCTCTTTGAATCCCTGATTTGTATGTGTTTTCCTTAAGGGTTCTTACACTGATTTTTGAATTATTTCCTTACTTGTGAGATGCTCTCTATACTTGGTTGATTCCCTCTTATTTTGGTCTTGTCCATGATTCTTTGACTAATTTCAGGGTTAATTTATATGTTTACCATATTTGTGTACTTAAACATATTGTTCGAATGCTCAGCATATATTTTCCTTATTTGGAGCATTATGTATTTGGCCTTTATTACATGCTGCATGCCTACTACTCTTACTGGGGTGTAATTAATTGTCTGATTGATTCTTTCCTTATCTGATACTCCCATTCGAATCATAAATCGAAGTTTAAAGGAATTAGGTCCTGTGATTGATTCAAATTGGTACTGTTTCTATAATTATGTACTTGTTACCCTATTCTCTATTGGTTTTCAAAAATTATAAGTGCTCCTCTTCTCTTCTCACTCAAAACACAAATAGAATTCATTCTGAACTCCCTCTCTTACACAAAATACATTCAGTGCTCTTTTGTTCTACACAATCTCTCTCACTTCTTTTGAGACTACTGGTTACTCAGCTGGTTTGAAACCCAGGCTGAACTTTAGACTACTACTGTTCCATTACTCTCTACATTGTTGTTTGCTTGGGTCTGCTATTGCTGCTCACTTCTCTGCTATTGCTGCTCACTTCTCTACCATTGTTTTTCACTTCTTTGCCTACTGCTGCTCTCTCTGCATACTCTCCGCATATTGCTGCTCACTCCCTTGCACACTATTGCTCACCACTTAGCATATTATAGCTCACTACTGCCCTTCATTACCTTGCCTTCAACTGGTATGTCTCCTATTTGATTTACAACTTCAAAGCAATATGTTTCTATTTGTATTGCACTTTCTCTTATTTCTAGTAGGTTTCTACTTATGGTTTTCTTGTTCTTACTGCAATTAGCATGCCTCTGTGTTGATTAATATGCCTATCTTAGTCTGGCATGCCCATTACTCCATGTGCTTGTTTCTTGTATGTTTCTCCTTACCCCTAACCCCAGTACATTATTTGCATGTTATTCAGGACCCTCTTAGCCACTAAGTAGCCCTGAATCTCTTCCTGATGTGTGAATTTGTCTGGTATCTATCAATCTCATGCTGTTTGAAACCTGCTTGATTGTTTAAGTTCTAAAGTGCTTGTAACTGTGTTCTCATTTGTGAGTTACTTGCCCCCATGTCCTCTGCCCCTGTTTGTGCTTGCCTGATATTGTATCTTATGTTGCTTTTCTCTCAAAACTGTTTCTCTATGGACCCTCTTTCAAACTATTTTTCAACTCAATCTCTTTAAAACTCTATCACAATCTCACTACTCCTAGAATTTAGGTTCTATCCCCTTGGTGTAAGAATTTCTTTGGGTACCTTGAGTACCCACTGAACTTTGATGCACAAGGCTGGTAACTCCACACTTGCACTAATTCAATGTTAATCTATTTGGGTGCCTGGTATTGGCCAAGGGCCCCAATGGGCCCTTAGGGAGCTTTGCCGCACCCAAACCTTGGTAAAGGCTGTGAAACTCGAAGGAAGTGAGGTTGGAGACTTGGGCCTGGTTGAAGGCTCCCTATAGAGTAACTTCTTACTTTTTTTTTCTTCACTACTGTAATTTAATTACCTTGGTTTGTAATAATTTGTAACGAACGATTGGGGTTTATAGTGAAATGGGGGGACTATGCATGCTTAGTTTAAGGGGTACGGGTAGAAAACATGCATGTAGGGTTTTTCTTATTTGTGCAATAGACATCCTGTCTAGAACATGCATCTCACATGACTAGAAATCCTGTTTTTAGGCTTTTTTACTTTCAGCTTGTTATTTACTTTCTAATCATAATCAGCTAATAACCAACAAGTTACTGCTGCTGCATTTAGATACCATGTTTTAGGACCTTTATGTGCATTAGATATCATGTACGTAGGGCTTTATTTGCAACTGTTGAATGCCTCACTAACTTCGTTAACAACGTAAGTCTGGCTAACAGTCTCTCTTAAAACTGAAAATCAAGCATGCAATTAGGCAATATATATAACGCCTAGGCAAGATTTAGGACCTAATAAATTGATTAATCATATTTCCGCCTATTTTAGACTATACAACCCTTTTTGACTGTCTGAACTTGTTTCATTTTCACCTCTCTGAAGATCGCTTGGTTTTCCTACTAAGCTCCCGTCCTATTTTTAATCACGTCTATATGTTTTCTACTAAGTTACCTTTCCAGTCCAGAATTGGACTACCGTTTTCTAAAACTTATCAGAATACTATGTCCTTAAATATCTTCTGTAATTTTTTTTTTCAAAGGCATGTTTTAACACTAATACTTACTGCTCTCTCTCTCTTTTTACATTTCTGAAATCCTGAATGGTTTTGCATCTGTGATATACGTTTCTACCTCTCCCGTCCGAAACTATGCTACTTTTTGCTCTTAGCGGAATGCTACATCCGTTATAGTTTATTATACATTTTCAAGTGCGTTGCAAAGTGTTTTCCTACTGATTCCTAAACTGTTGTACATTTACTGCCATTTTCTCAAATGCTAAAAATTTTCGACCAAGCTTTTTTTTTGAAATTCTGGTTAAGTTTTCTACTCCTATTGTAACCTATATTTCGACATTCCAGCTTCTTTAGACCTTAAATGTGTTTGAGACGTGCTAATTATATGCCTATATATGGACGGATGTTTTAGCCTTTTACATGCTCTTTATATGATTCTTTTAAGTGAAGTCCTATTCGTTTTGTATGTCGCTTAGCATTTTGACCTTTAAACCTAAGGGTTCAGCCTAGTTCTTACCCTATAGGAATAGTGGTCCTAAATACCCTCTAGGACATATAGGATAGGATGGGTAATAGCATGCGATAAGCATTCGTGACCAATCCACATGTTTAAATAACCTTTACGGGGCGGGAAGGGTAGAATATGGATATGATGACCGGTGCGCTAATATCTCGTGCGACCCCTCTTTGAGGAGTGATTGCTGGGTATTGTACCGATGTGATCCATATTGTATTTAAACCTAGGACCTCTTTCCCCTTTTCTTTACTTGTATAATGTTTTTTTTTTAAATTTATGTTCCAATTAATCCTTCTCTTTTAAAATCACTTATGTCCTTTCCCTTCCTTTCTAAAATTTTAAATTTTGTTTGTAACTACTATATGCAAATTTTATGTGTTTCTTTCTACTCTTCTTAAAGTCACAATTAAGCATGGCCAGGAACCACACTAGTAGATCTTGAGGGGTGCCTAACACCTTCCCCTCAAGATAATCTCAAGCCCTTACCCGAACTCTGGTTCTTTTCAAAAAATCTTCTTCTTTTTCTTCAAAGTGTCCTAATGCACTATAATCATTAGGTGGCGACTTTTCAAATTCCATAACCCTATTCCTCAAAAGGGAATGAGCGTTGTTTTGTCCATAATGTCGTAAACCCGATTTCGCCTTAGAAAAGGGGGGGCGTCGACAGGGTGCAGGGGGTATCTTCTTCCCAATCACTTGGGACTGATCTTTATCAGCTGCTACCTCAACTACTGACTCCTGGACTTTTTTAGCTTATTTCTCGGTCTCATTCTGAATGCAATTTTCTTCTTAAGCAGGCTGGACTGTCACCTCTGTCAGTTCCGTTTATTTATCCAGCTCAATGGGCACCGGTATGAGTGTCTCAGCCTGTCTAGCTTCTCGAGCCCTTTCTTGCTCTTCATCCAGATCTCTGCCATTACGTAGACTCACTGTCATTAGCTGTTTCGGTCCCTGATCTTTTGGATTGATATGAGTGTCTGTAGGTAGTGTCCCTTGAGGACGATTATTCAGGGACATCGAAATCTGGCCCACCTGTACTTCGATATTTTTGATTGCTGCATCATGGGCATATACTCTTTTATTAATTTTAGCATTAGAGCCAATAACCTGCTGCATCATTGCTTTAAGTCTAGCAAACCCATCTTCCTGCCTTCCACCATGTTGCTGCTGAGGTAGGTGATACCCTTGTTGTTGATTCTGATTGTTATATCCCTGTGGTCGTGGGTAAGGTGCCATATTGTTGGGGGCTCTCATATCTCCCATATTCCCGGTGTTGAACTATGGCTGTGGTAGCATGTATTGCTAATTTTGTTGACCCCAATTCTGACCACCCTGTCTCTGGCTGCCATAATTAGACAAATAGTTCATGTCTTCAGGGTAGTGATGATGATCGTGTTCTACATTCCACTGATTACCAACTGGCCGACTAATGCAAGATGTACACAAGCCCCCATTGGTAGTATCAATAATATGTACATGCTATTTTTGCCCTGACTCTTCCACCTTCTTCGTGAGTATGCTCATCTGTGTCAATAACGTGGCCATGTTTTCCGCCATAGAATTGGATGGATCTAAAGGCACTGAATGCACCACTGGAGTGATGGGTGCGCCTCTGGTTACCCAGCCCAAATTCTGTGCCATCTTGTCAAGCAGACTCTTGCCCTCTCTCCATGTTTTGCTCAAGAATGCCCCACCAGCTGAAGAATCAATAATGTTCTTTACGCTATCTGACAATCCCATGTAGAACCGCTGCCCCAACATTAGATCTGGAACACCATGGTGTGGACATATGACCAACATCCCTTTAAAACGCTCCCATGTTTCATGCAAAGTCTCCATCGGTCTCTGTTTAAAGCTCAAAATCTCATCAATTTGTTGAGCAGTCTTGTTGGGTGGATGGAACTTGTTGTGGAATTGCTTGACTAGTTCATCCCACGTTGCTATAGAATTTATGGGGAGTTACTTCAGCCAAGTCTGGGCAGCTCCTTTCACTGAGAATGGAAACAATAACTGTTTGATTGCTTCCGGAGTTACATTGGGTTGCCTTTGGGTTTTGCAGATAGACAAGAAATTCTTTAAATGCTGCTGAGGATCTTCAACTTGTGACCCCGAAAATAGTCCCTTATTCTGCAACAAGTGCAATATGTTATTTGTGATCTGGAATGACTCAACCTGTATCTTCGGAACTATTATCGCTATGGATAGATTCTTAGCTGTGGGTTGTGCCCAGTCATAGAGAGCAGCCTCTGGCACTGGCGCTATTTGTGCTGGTGGATTTTCCTGGTTATCACCCATGATTGTTTCGAATTGTGTGGTTGTTGGTTGTTGTTTGTTTTGTCGGTTGGCCCAATTCAGAGCCCTCAAAACTTTATCGGGATCCGATAATGCTTCTAATACTTCACCAGATCTCGATGAGTTTCTAGGCATGCACCTGTGCAACTAAGTCAACAAACGTTAAAAGTTCAATGTAAAATTGAGTATAGAGAAAACTGACTACACTAAGAATTTTGTACTTCTTTCAATTGTAATTGATAACACCGTTAATTTCCCGGTAACAGCGCCAAAATTTGATCACGCTCAATTGAGTCTCACAAAAGACTACGCGGGCGTTGCAAATATAATATGAGTATTATCGTCCAGAGTCGAACCACAGAGAATTAACCTATCAATCACTACTGTCAGATTCACTAAATTCACACAATCTATTCTCCCAAACTTTCTGATTCACGATGGTTGATTTTCTAACAACTAAAGACTGAAAGTAGTTAAGAACTGAAAATTAACTAACTTGATGTGTAAGCAATAGAAAGAAAGTCTAAGGCAATGGTTTCCCCCGTTGGTAATTTCCTTGGTTGTATATATCTTATAACTATGATTTAGTTGTCTCTAACAATCATGAACTCTCAATCTATCATAATTCTTTCTCAAGTAATTATGATAATCTACTAGACGCACACTCTCAAGCTACGCTAGTTAATTTCTCAATACGGTTCACTTAGATTGCACCCGAGGTATCGTTATCTCTAATCCAACCTCTAAACCCTCGGTTATGACTCTCGTCTATACTCCGGGAGTGATGTTGTTCATACAATCACTTAAATATGCACTCTCTCTCAAGTAGATACATACTAAATAGGAACGGATAATTGAGGGCCCTTTCAACTAATCCACAATCAAAACATAGATGAACAATTAGAGATTAACAACCAAATCCAATTATATTAATAAAACAACCAAGTTATTCCCAACGGGTTCCACCAAAACCTTAGATTAAGGTTTTTAGCTACTCATGATAATGGGGAAATAAACTACTAAAAGATTCATAATCATAAATTGCAGGAAAAATAAAGAAGAATAAGAGTAATGATATTTTGGGTGATCTCTCACACTTGTTTTCCTTGCCAAAGTACTCTCTAAAAATATTACATGCTTCCCTTGGGCGAGTTCTAGTATTTAAATAGGGTTTTGGGTTAAGAATTCCGGAATTTGCACTTCAGTCCCTCAGTTTTCCGTCGCCTGCCGCGGTCTTACCGCGGTCACGCTAGGACCGCGGCCAAATGGCCTCTCTGAATCTCAAAATAGCTTCTCATCACAGTCCAGCCGCGGTTACGCAGGGACCGCGGCAGTTCACCTCCAGATGTGGTTTGTGCCTTTCACATTGTGCATTTGGCGACTTTTGTGCGATTGGCCTCTTTTTCCTCCATAATTGATCCAAAACTATTCCATAGCCTTCTTCTACTGTATGTAACCTGCAAAACATAAAAAGCACTAATAAGAGCATTTTGCTATCACTTTTACCATAAAAACTCTACAAGAAAGTGGTTCCTTTGAGGCTTAATCATAGTTCAATTCACCTATTATCATTAGCCCTTGGCAAATAGTTCTGGGACAGTTTTGGCCCTTTTTCAATTATACTATTTGCATCCTAGATGTCTTTCAATTTCACATCGTAGTATTTACCCTAAAATTTCACAAGTCTGTCTGTCTTTCTCTCGCTCGCTCTTCAAATTTAAGATTGACTAGTAATTGTATAATAGAAAAACATAGGAATTATATATATGATTAAGTTTGTGTTTGTATTGACTGGGTTTCAGTTGTTTACTTGCAAAAGGTTAAATCCAAGTGCAAAATTTCAAAAGCTTCATGACAAATCAGACATTTAGACCATTTCCTAAACGTAACCAAAAAAAAAAAAAAACCACCCTGTTAGCAACAAGGCACTCACATTTCGCAGCAAAGCATACTACTTTAGTACTACAAAAACATTATCATTTGTTAAATTTTAGTACTTTTCTTTCTCCCGACAAAAATGCCTCTATATTATTATTTGAGGAATTTAACAGTTTTCTATAATTTTAAATAAGATATTTTTAACTATATTATAAATAGTGATTTTTACTAATTTCATATAGTTTCTAAATACGTTGGGTATTCGAATTCACATAAAAATTAGATGACCATTACATCGTTTTGGAGTAGAGCGAGTGAAATAGGTTGGATAAAGAACTTCCAAATGCAAGGAAAAAAAGAAAAGAAAGAAGAACCCCATATAATAAAATTAATGAATAATACTAACCATATAAAAAGGAGATTGGTGAAATTATTAGTAATCTTGTTATTGATCAACGCTTAGCTTTGTTTGGCTGGTTTAGATTCAAGAAGACAAAACTAACAACAAAACTGTGCTTTTAATTTGAGTAAATTCGTTTTGTCCCTTATCATACGTCTGTAGTAGTGCTTTGATAAATATTTTGTCATTGACTAGCTTGGATTATTCAGGTACGTAGGTCTAATCTAAAATTCAAGAAGACTATTATTTCATGCAACTAAACAATATTTAAATGGAGTGTTTGGTTATACATCTCTTTCTGTGCTGGAGAATTTGACGATTACTTATTATATTTTGAAAGTGATAGATGACCTCTTCGCTTGCAGAGATTGATTGAAATTGGAATTTGAATTTGAATAGGAAGTAGAATTGGATTAGAATGAGAGTATTAATTAAAAATAATCTTTTAGTTGAAATATGGATCTGGCAGGTAAAGGTGAGAGTCAAGTGATAACACTATAGTATGGTTCGATCCTTCAATTAGAAAATTCTTTTTTCAATTTTTGTCGTACTAACAATAACAACAATAACGATACCGCAATTTCAAATAAACTGAGATCGACTATATAAATCTCATGGACCATTTTTCTCCATATAAATTATAGACTCATTTCAAACCAATTGTATACAAAATAAGATAAAAGCTATGTCTATGAATGTTTGCATCATCTAATAACATTAATTTTTTACTTGGCATGTATACTAAAAATAGATTTTTAATTTTACTTGTTACTTTACGTATATAAAGAGAAGACAATTTTTTCTCTGTTATACCCACAGTATTTATTACTTATAATTTCAAATCATTTTCTCAAATCCAATAAAATATGCATCAATCAATATGGGTATCGTGGTAAATTATGCACTTCATTTATTATTTCTTAAGGGGCATGAAAAGTCAAAACACCAAGTAAAAGTGAACGGGGATAGTATTAAATATTGTACTGTCAGTTTTAATTGTATTTATCTTATCTGAAAGTTGAAACTATCAAAACTAAAATCTTGAACATTCAATGTCTAGAAGCAGGGTTAATCTTAGTCAAGATATGAAGTCCGTGTTCTTAAAAGTTCAAATTCAGATGTACTTATTGTGTGTCCTTTCGAGTTAAAATACATCTGGATTAATTGGAATTGTGAGAATAAGTCATTGAAGACTAAAAGTTTTATAAATTTTTTTATCTAACTCAATTACCATATATTTGACGGCAATGGAATTAAAACTTTATGGTCAAGACTTTCAAAATTATAAGTCAAAGCATTTCAAGTAATTCACTACTAGAAATTCGATAAATACCGATCAAAAAAATCGATCAACTTTAGTCTCGGTTATGGCCAATTACCGACCAAAAACGCAACCAAATACGCTTGGACGGAGTTTTGATGGTCGTTTTAGTATACCAATCAAAGTTGGTCGGAAATTACCGACAAACGTTAGTCGGTATTTTAATTATGTAATCAAAAAATTCACCATATAGGAATCGAACCGGGCTGTTTAATGTGGCAGGATACTATTCTACCACTAGAACATTGGTGCATTTTGTTTTAAGATTGTCTTTTTTTTATTTATACTCTTTAATTGTATTTTCGCAAGAAAATTACCGACCAAAGTTGATCGGTTTTATTAAAAAATAAAATTACCGACCAAAGTTGGACGGTTTTATAAAATGGCCGGCTGAATTTACCGACCAAAGTTGGTCGGTTTTTTAATATTAATTTTTATTTATTTTAATTGCAAAAACCGAACAAAGTTAGTTCGTTTCTTGAAAAAACAAATTTCGCGGGACACAAAAATAGTTTCCCGCATTTTTGCACCAAATAAAACCGATCAAAGTTGGTCGGTTTCATAAAAAAAATTAAAAATTAAAATATTCTGAAAAACCAACCAACTTTGATCAGTTTTTGATAAGTTTTTTTACCGAACAAAGTTAATCGATTTTTCTTTGTCAGTTTTTGCCGAATTTCTAGTAGTGTAAATCGGCTACAAGTTTTGGAAACTATAACTTTTATAATAAGTTCTGTGTGACGTGAATTAGAAAATTAATAAATTTCTAACACCAAATGGTTAAAGAACTCTCGAGACAGACTTCTTTTCTTGGAAAAAAGGATATTGGGTAACGTGACAATAGTATTGGTAATTAGGGAAACCGATAAAAAAAAAGGGCGAATTTATCATAAAGCACCATCTTTTTTTGTCTAATTAGCCATTTATAGATACTTTTTGCTATATTACGCGTTATAGATACCTTTTATGTTTTTATACAATGTATTTCATGTATTTAAGCTGTTGTATTCATTAATACAACCAAAAAAATAGGCGTAAAATCTGGAATTCCAGCTATGTTTGACATGTATTTAGCTGTATTCAAGCGACATTAACATTAAATACAGCCAAAAATATAGGCGTAAAATCTGGAATTCTAGCTAAGTTTGACATGTATTTAGCTGTATTCAAGCGACATTAATATTAAATACAGTAACGTATCTGCGCTAAAAACGGAAGGAAATAAAATCACATGATATTCTCCTAATTTAACTCAACGAACTAAAACGACCCCTCATTAATCTGTATTTGAACGATACATAATAAAGATTATAGCTGAATAAAGAGAAATACATATGAATAATACAGTTGAATACAACAAAATACACCTTAATTCATCTGAATAAAACACTTGAATACAACAAAAATACAACTGAATACAGCTGAATAAACTCTTGAATGCAACAAAATACAACTAACTTCTGCTGAATAAAATAGTTGAATCTAACTGAATACAACTGAATACAGTTGTATAAAACACTTGAATACAACTAACTACTGCTGAATAAAATAGTTAAATACAATTGATTAAAACTGAATACAAGTGAATACAGCTGAAGAATACATTCGAATACACTTCTAGCTGGGGTTTCTCTCTCTGCTTCTTCTTTATCTTCTCTCTTCCCCACTTCTAGCTTTTCTGGATCTTGTAACCCACCCGCCAATCTCTCCAAAACTCATAAACATTTTCATATAATCTTTTGATCCCTGTGTTTCATCAATACATTTCATCCAAATTTACTCTTTTATACCCGTTTTTTTCCATTGATACATGAACACTCCTCCAATTAGGTCGCCGGACCTCCTAATTGCCTCCGACGGCCCAGGAGGTTTCTCCACCGTGGATGCAATCTGTGAAGTATGCGAGTGTGGTTACTCATATTCCGGCTCAGACAATGGCTGATGATGAACGTTGGTGACGCGGAGCAGAAAATTGAGAATTTGGGTGGGAGAAGAGTTAAGAAACTAGGGTTTGTGGGAGAAGAGAGTCTGGTTGTATGCAAACAGAGAGAGATTGTATTGGGGTTTGCAGATACGCGGTAATTATGTGAGAGAAAATATAAAAAGGGAGAGAGAAAAATAATATTTAGTATATATGGTGCTTTAATTGTAGGATGTAACTATCTTTAGATTTTTTGCTATAAAGGATAAAGGTATTTATAGGATGTAATATTTTAAAATAATATTTATTATTGATAAATAGGGTACTAAGGTTTTCTATAGGGTGTAAAAATTCCTAAAAAAAAGGGAAATGAGACCAAAGAAAAATGTTCAAAATCTTTTTATCATTAATGTCCCTTACCAAGATAATATATATAAAAGATATCAAGTTGATATAACAATTATATGCTTGTTGAAAAGGATAATATGTGCGAAATTTTCAAATACAAATAATAAAACTTTATAAGCTTATTAGGGTCTTTCGGCCATTCATATTGGGCTTTGACCCATTCAGTATCTGGGCCTTTGGCTCATTCAATATCTGTGTCCAGTAGCAAGCATCATGACATTTTAATTAGATACGGCGACACTCATATAACTAAACTAAAAAGGGATTTTTATATACGTATACACTATTTGAAACCTTATTACGAAAAATATTTATGTTTTAGTATTTATCCAATCTAAATATATTTTAGTTACAAAATATATACAATTCACATATATATACAACTAATTATATTATCTACAACTTATCTACAATTTGAATACATTATTTCTACTCAGTTATATACAACTATAATATCATACAACTTAAATAGTATAATTTTTATACAATATTGTTCACCTTTCATACAATATTTAAATAAATAAAATATATATAAAAATAAAAGAATATAATTTTTCTACAATTCTACTACAATTTCGTAAGTATAATATATGTCGTGTTTTCTTCTTCGAGTTTCAATCTGAAACTCATACAAATTCAAGTCTAATATTCACCAAAACACCTTCAAAATTGAGATATACGCTCCAAACCATATTCTCAATTGTTTACAACAACACCTAATCCAAACAAATAATATTTTTTGAAAACCCAAATTTGAATTCGAAGCTTCAAAGCTTTTTAATCGATGTTAGTTATGGAATCGCTGCTCTCTTTTTCTTTTCTTTACATTACTGGAATAAGGGATTGAGAGACATAGAGAGACGTAGAGAGAATTTCCAATTATTTACAACAACACCCAATTTCAAATAATAATATTTTTTGAAAACTCAAATCCGAATTCAAAGCTTAAAAGCTTTTTAATGAATGTCAAAGGTGAAATTCCTATTCTCTTTTTCTTTGCTCTACATTACTGAAATTAGAGATTGAGAGAAAGAGAGAGACGTAAAGAGAAAGAAAGAGTATAGGAGAGAGAGAGAGAGAGAGACGGAGAGAGGGCGCGCATGAGGGAGAGAGAATAAGGATAGGAAATAATTGATTCCTAATATAAAAGGATACTCATTTAATTCTTAAAATGTATATAATTGGTAAATTTGTATATAGGAGGTAATTAAATTGAAGCTTGAGTAGGGAGGGTAATAAAGTTTCTAATAGGGTATAAGTATGTAAAAATCCCAACTAAAAATAGGGACAGTAATAATTTTGGTCCTTGAGTTATTGACTTATTTCAACTTTTTTGTCCTTGTAAAATTCTACAAAGCACATTTCACCTTTAATTAAACAAATTGAGTTTTTAGTCCAATTATCAACAAAGTTAAAAGAGAAAACAGACTCGTTGCTTCTATAAAAGGCAATTCAGGCACTACACTCACTGCCAAAATAGGGTGTTTGGCAAAGCTTAAACCAACTTATAAGTATTTTTCGGTTTATTTGCGCGCTTGTTAAAAATAAAAGTGTTTATAAACCAAAAGTCATAAGTTAAATTTAGAGGCGGAGCGGGATTTGAAGTTTACGGATTCAGAATTTTATCTCATTTAAGTTACTGGGTTATAAACTAATACAACAACAACAACATAACTAGTATTATCCTACACTGTGGGGTTTGGAGAGGATAGTGTGTACGCACTCCTTACCCTTACCTTGTGAAAATAGAGAGGTTGTTTTCAATAGACCCTTGGCTCAGAAAAGTATAAGCACAACATTAATAAAAATATAGACAAGAATGGACACTACCAAAAAGTCATGTAAAAGCAGAATAAAATAAGAAGACAGTAAGGTGATCAAAAATGAAAGAAAATAACAGTTATTCATAAAAATCTACTACCAATAGAGAGCGAGATTGTGTGTCAATACTACTGTTATGAACACTCAAGACTGCCTGCTCTACTACCCTAATCCTCGACCTCCATACCTCCCTATCAAGGGCCATGTCCTCAGTCAGCTGAAGTTGTGCCATGTCTTCCCTAATCACCTCTTCCCCACCTCTTCTTTGGCACACCTCTACCTCTTCATAGGCCCTCCAATGTCAACCTTTCACACCTCCTCACCGGGGCATTTGTTCTCCTCATCCTCACATGACCAAATCATCTAAGTCGCACTTCCCGCATCTTATCCTCAATACGGAAAACACCCACAGTGTCTCGAATAACCTTATTTATAATTCTATCTAACCTGGTGTGCCCGCACATCCATCTCAATATCCTTATCTCTACTACCTTTATTTTTTTGGACATGAGCAATCTTGACTGGCAAGCACTCAGCCCCATACAACATCGTTGGTCTGATACCACTCTGTAAAACTTACCCTTAAGTTTCGGTGGTACCTTCTTGTCATATAAAATACCATAAGCGAGTCTCTATTTTATCCATCCCGCCTAATACTATGTGTGATATCTTCATCAATCTCCCCATCCCTCTAAATAATAGACCCAAGGTACTTAAAACTCCCTCTCCTAGGGATGACCTGCGAGTCCAGCCTCACCTCCCCTTCCCCTCCTTGAGTCTCACCACTGAATTTACACTCTAAGTATTCTGTCTTGGTCTTGCTCAACTTGAAACCTTTAGATTCCAGGGTCTGCCTCTATACTTCTAATTATGTGCTTACACCGTATCGCATCTTGTCAGTCAATAAATATTATCTGCAAATAGCATATACCACGACACCTCTCCTTAGATGTAGCGTGTCAGTACGTCCATCACCAGAGAAAACAAAAAAGGCCTGAGTGTAGACCCTTGATGCAACCTCATCACAACCGTAAAATGGTCCGAGTTCCCACTCACCATTCTCACTCGGGCCTTTACTCCATTATACGTATCCTTAATCAACATAACGTAGGCAATAGGTACACCTCTAGCCTCCAAACATCTCCACAAAACCTCCATCGGGACTTTATCATACGCTTTTCCAATTCGATGAACACTATATGAAAATCCTTATTTCTCTCCATATACTGCTCTATCAATCTCCTAACAAGGTGGATGGATTCTGTAGTTGAGTGCCCTGGCATAAACCCAAACCTGTTCGTAGAAATAGACACACTCATCCTCACCCTTAACTCTACTATCTCTCTTCTAAACTTTCATAGTATGGCTAAGCAGTTTGATACCCCAATAGTTATTGCATTGGATATCACCCTTGTTCTTGTATACAGGAACCATCGTGTTCTACCTCCACTCTTAGAGCATCTTCTTCGTTCTAAAAATAACATTAAATAACATAGTGAGTAACTCCAAGCTTGCCTTGTCTGCAATCTTCGATGAGCCCCTTCAATTTCATCAACTCTAATCCGCACACAATACCCAAAGTCACAGCGACTCCCAGAGAGTTACAAATAACCCAGTGCAATGCTCCTACCCCCCTCCTTGTTCAAGCGAATATGGAAGTAGGTCTTTCATCTCCAATGGATAATCCCCTTATCCAACAAAACTCTACCTTCTTCATCCTTGATGCACTTTACGTGGTCCAAGTCACGCGCCTTCCTTTCTCACACCTTGGCTAAACTGAACAACCTCTTATCCCTAACTCGACCCTCGAGTTCCTCATACAAATGACTAAAAGTTATAGTTTTGGCCGTCGTAACATCTAGCTTTTCCTCTTTCTTAGCCAACTTATAATGCTCCATGTTCGCCCTCTTTTCTTCTCCGTCTACACTTTCTACTAGCTTCAGATACCCTGCTTTCTTGGTTTTCACTTTTCCTTGCACATCTCCATTCCACCACCAGCCTACCTTGTGACCACCAGAGTAACCCTTTGAGACCTCTAATACCTCTCTCGCGTCTTCCGTAATGCACTGCGCAGTCGTGGTCTATAGAGCGCTTGTGTTCTCATTACTCCTTCAAGACCATATAATTGACCCCCAACTCCTATGCTTTAGCTTCTGTCAAGGCTTGCCACTTTATCCTATATTGGCTATACATCTTCCTCTTCATCCTCTTCCTCGTGATCTCAAGGTCCATGACCAGGAGCCAATGAATGGTCGAGAGGTTCTCACTCGGAATGACCTTGCAATACGTGCAAAGACCTCAATTGGACTTCGTGCAAAGTAAATAATCAATCTAAGTCTCGGCCATCGAACTCCGGAAGGTGACCAAGTGCTCCTTCTTATTCGGGAAACTCGAGTCTGCTATCACCAAATCAAATGCTCTAGCAAAGTCTAGTAGAGACGTTCCTCCTTCATTTCTATCTCCAAAACCAAAGCTACCATGTACATCATCATACCCCCCCAGACGTCGCTCTAATGTAGCCATTGAAATCTCGTCCTATGAAAAGCTTCTCAGTATGCGGGATACCACATACCATCTCATCCAAATTCTCCCAGAAACACCTCTTGACTTCCTCATCCAAGCCTGCTTGGGGTGCGTACGCAGTGATTATGTTCAAAGTAAAACCTCCAACAACTAGCTTAATAGTCATCAACATGGGGTCGCCGAACCCATAACTTGGTCTCTGGATTCACCCTTGAAGTTGATCACCATCAGCATAGGAAATTTTAGCTTATAAGCACTTTATGTTTGACCAAAATCTTTGGTATTCTATTCCTAAATATTCCTTTTTAATATAAAACTCCTAACTCTATCCATTTTTTCACTCCCTCGCATGTCCTTCTAAGCCTAAACATTTGTCACCTCTTCAAGTATGTAGATTCTCGTTGGAAATATGTGGGGTTAAAAGATTCTCTCTTCTTTTGCATATTGTTGCATTTGTGTGACAGTGAATTTTGCCACTGCACTTTTCTTAGACTTCTCATCTTTTTGTTTGTCCTTTGTGCGGTCATATTTGTTAGAAATTTACCGTCTCTTCTAGATACTTCTAGTGTTACCTACATATAAGGTAATAAATTATTTACTTTATCTTCTAAGAAAATAATATATCAGATAATATCCTGTAGTTATGCATATATGGTAATTTCTTGAATGGCAAGAAACTACCATATATTATGAGTCCCTAGGAAAATTATAATTTAAGGAGAAGTCCCTAGGATTAAAGTATTTGCCTAAGAGTCCCTAGCCTACCTATAAATACGCATGTGACTCCATCAATTTGGTGTGCTACGATAGACACAGACTAGAAGGCTCTAGATTTTCTGTCAAGGTTCTTCCAAGGCAATTCCCCACATCACTTGAACAACCATGGTTGAAGGTACGTTTCTTGTTTAATTTCCGCTGCGACGGCTCTGTGTATGTAAAATTTAAACATGTGGTATTAGAGCGTGTCTTTAGCTGTGTTTTTTAGTATTGTTAATGATAATAATAAATATAATTTATCATGTTTCGGTTATCAACGAGTTCGTAATATGAAACTAACTTGAATCGGCAGATTACTCTTTGGTTTTGGCTTCCGGATGTGTATTTGTTTACTCATTAACCTATGAACTTTGTGCATCTCTTTGTTGGCAGTATATTGATATATTTTGGTTCGTATGGCTATTGATTAATGCCTTTTGACCATTAAAAATATTAGCAACAGTTTAAATTGTCATCCCAACTCATTTGTCATTCATATGCTTTCAAAAGATGCCTTTAATGAGTTTGAATTGATTATTCAGTGAATGTTTCTAAAGGCTTGTGCCTATGAGTATAATTGTGAAGAGACGTGTTATTTAGTTTTGGAGTTTATAATGTCTTTTCTTTACATTTTAACTAAAGCAAATTCATGGATCTTATTAAGAGAATGGTAGTTTAGTGTATAGTGTAGAATAGAAAGCGAGTGTATTTTTGTAATTTCACATGCTCCCTCCACTAACTACCGTGAAAGTGGTTATATTAGTTAAATATTGTACATTTTAGCTCTTCAGTAGGCTAAAACAGAGAATGATCTTCTTCTCTTCCTTCTCTCTAGTTTCTCTCTCTACAATCTAGCTTGATCCTTCAAATTCTTAGCTGTATGTGTGTGAATCTGAGTTCATGATACTAGATCTCAGATTCTATCATGGTATAAGAGCGATCGATCTAATTTTAGGACAAAATTCTTTAAAATTCCAGTAGGAAGCCATTGTTGAAGTTGCTTCTATGGGAGAACCAGTGGTTGAAATTTCTTGGATTGATCACAATCATCCTTTATAGTTGAGAGAATCAAACACACTTGGTGTAGCATTAATCGACATAAAACTCACATGTCTAGAAAATTATGGACTATGGAGTTGAGTCAAGCGAATGACATTTTTGGTGAAAAACATACTAGGTTTCACAGAAAGAACCCGTACAAAAGGCTCTTTCAAAGGTGAATTGGCAAATCAATGGGAGAGATGTAACGTTGTAGTATTGTCGTAGATCGGAAAAACAGTGGCGGTGGAATTGCAACCTAGTATCATCTATGTATCAAATGCATCAAAAGTTTGGGGAGAATTCAAGGAACGATTTGATAAATCGAATCTAACTCAAACTTTTCGACTGTTGAAGATGATAGGGTTGTTAACTCAAGGCACTGATTCAGTCACTATTTATTACTCAAAAATGAAAGATCAATGGGATGAAATGGATTTGTTAGTGGCAGGACCTGGATGTGATTGTGAGGAGACGAGGCCTTTTATTGAACAATTCAGAAATCTAAGACTTTTACAGTTTTTAGTTGGTCTGAATGAGAGCTATAGTCATGTGCGAAGTCAGGTGTTACTCAAAACACCTATTTTGACAGTTAATCAGGCATATACCTTGGTTATACAGGAAGAGAGTCAGAGAACTCTTGGAGCAGGGTAGCTTAATAATGATGCTTTGACTATGCTAGCTGGGAAGAATCGGACATTTAATCAGGGATTTAAGGCAAAAAGGCCAGGCTTGATTTGTGATTTTTGTGGGTATAAAGGTCACTTAAAGGAGAATTGTTACAAAATTATAGAATATCCTCCGGATTTCAAGAGTAATAAGAAAGCACCAATACAAGGAGTCAAGCCTTATGCTAATGCTGCTATAGCATAAAGGGAGAATGCACCAAGCACACAGTCCACACAAAGGAATTTCTTCACAGAGGATATATACAAGCAGCTGTTGAACCTTCTGAATAAACAAGACACAGGTGACTGTCATTCACTTATGGAAGGTATAAATGCATTATTATCAGATGCCTTTGACTATGAATGGATATTATATTTAGGAGCCTCACATCATATTACCTTTCATAAGGAGACTACGAATGATGTTAAGGATTGTAGTGGACACAATGATAATGGAGTGCAAGTGCCAATATGGAATAAGTGTCAAATAACTCATACAGGAAATGTTTCTATACTGGACAACCAAATCTTGAAGGATGGTTTACATGTTCCTGACTTTAAGTTTAACTTATTGTCAGTTTCAAAATTCACCACAGAACTATGTTATGTTGCAATGTTCTTCCCTGACTTCTGCGTGCTGCAGGGTCTTTACAATGGGAAGGTGATAGGGATTGGTAAGGAATCATGTGGACTATACCTTTTGTAGAGGAGATCAATGCCTACAGCTTCAATGGTTACCAATAATATAAATAATTCAGTTCTTTGGCACATGAGACTAGGGCATCCTTCAACAAAAGCAATGCAGCATATTCAACAGTTAAAGAACTCAATGAGCAGCAGACACAACTGTGATATATGTCCCTTGGCTAAGCAAAGAAGGCTCAAATTTCCATATAGTGGTAATAATATTGTTAGTAGTTTCCAGCTTATTCATGTAGATGTATGGGGACCTCATAGGATACCCACTCATGATAGGAAACAATACTTTGTTACAGTGGTAGATGATTACAGTAGATTTACTTGGATATGCTTGTTGCAATCAAAGAGTGAAGTAATAGTTGTCTTGAAAAATTTCTTTTCAATGGTCAAAAATCAGTTTGGAGTAACTGTTAAGACATTGAGATCTGACAATGGGACTGAATTCTTCAACTCCAATTGCAATGAACTATTTTCTTCATTGGGAATTGTTCATCAGAGTACTTATCCCTACACACCTCAACAGAATGGGGTAGTAGAGAGGAAACATAGACACATTGTAGAAGTAGCTAGAGCTCTGAAGTTCCAAAGTTCAATTCCTAATAGATTTTGGGGAGAGTGTGTCAAGACTGTTGTGTACCTACTTAACAAATGGCATACTTCTATTTTAAAAGGAAGATCACCACATGAGCTTTTATACAACAAGCCACCTGACATAAATCATCTTAAGATGTTTAGTTTCCTATGTTATTCTTGCAACCTTCCAAGAGGAGATAAATTCAGTCCAAGAGCAAATAGATGTGTGCTGGTAGGGTATTCAACAACTCAAAAAGGGTACAGGCTTTATGATCTAGAAAGAAAAGTCTTTCTAGTTAGCAGGGATGTTAGCTTAAGAGAAGATATGTTTCCATTCAAAAATTCTGAGGAGGATTCTGTTGATTTATTTCCAAAGCACCAAAATTGATGGTACAATCTGCCTAGCCAAGCATTGAACAAGAACCAACAAACAGTCTTGTTGATAATAGCACTCAAGAACAAACGACACATGCTAAAGATTTAACAGAAACTCTCGAGGATCATACTGACATAGTCCCAAAAGAGACATCTCCAACAGATGCAGATACTTCACAGGTCAATTTAGAAGAACCACCACCAATTCCTTCACAATCATCAGAACCATCTCTTCAGTAATCATCAGTTTAGGAAACACCCTATGAAGTTAGAAAAGGAGGGAGAATCTCAAAACCTCCTAGTTGGCTAAAGGACTATATGACAACCAAGAACACTGCTAATCAGTGTCTTTATCCACTATCCAAAAGTTTATATTATGGGAATCTGTCAACAAGATATCAACTCTATTTGAGGACCTTTTCAGCATGCATTGAACCAAACTCCTTTAAGGAGGCAGTTCAAGATGACAGATGGGTTGAAGCCATGAATCAAGAAATACAAGCACTTCAACACAACAAGACTTGGGAACTAACTGAATTGCCTAAAGGAAAGCAAGCTATTGGTTCTAAATGGGTCTACAAAGTGAATTACAAAGCAGATGGAGAGATATAAAGGTTTAAGGCTTGTTTGGTTGCTAAAGGATACAACCAAAAGGAAGGACTTGACTATCATGACACATTCTCACCAGTTGCAAAAATGGTGACAATGAGACTTATTATCAATATAGCCACTTCCAAAGGGGGCCTCTTTATCAAATGTATGTTAACAATGCTTTCTTACAAGAATATTTGTATGAGGAAGTCTACATAAGTATGCCTCAAGGGTTCACCAATCAGGGGAGACTAAGGTACGCAGACTTCTCAAGTCCCTATATGGCCTCAAACAAGTTTCCAAGCAATGGAACATTAAGCTTATTGATGCCTTAATAGAGAGTAGATACAAACAAAGTGGATTTGATCACCTTTTTCACCAAGAGACAAGGATATGGTTTACTGGTGATTCTCATATATGTGGATGATTTACTCATTACTGGTATTCATCCCACATTAATAGAAAATGCAAAATTGACCTTATACAATTGATTCAAAGAAAAGGATCTAGGGGAGTTGAGATACTTTCTTGGAATTGAGATTATGAGATCAAAGAAGGCAACATTGCTTAGTCAAAGAAAATATGTTTTAGAGCTTATTTCTAAAGTGGGGTTAAGTGGATGTAAACCTGCTAGAACACATTTGGAACTAAATCAAAAGCTGACTACTATTGAGTATGATACTCATGTAGGGGTTACAAATGATCCAGAACTTAAACATGTCACTGTTTATCAGTAATTGATTGGAAAGCTTCTTTATCTTACTATTACCATGCCAGATATTAGCTTTGCAGTTCAGAGCTTGAGTCAGTTCATACAAAGCCCTAAACAATCACATTTGGAAGCAGCTTTTAGAGTGGTTAGATATCTCAAAGGGTGTCCTGGATTGGGTGTGTTGCTGCCAACTGACCCTATCACCAGTCTGACTGCCTATTGTGATTCAGATTGGGCCTCTTGACCTAACATAAAGAGGTCAGTCACTGGGTATGTTGTCAAGTTAGGAGAAGGGCTCATCTCCTGGAAATCCAAGAAACAACACACTGTTAGCAGGAGCTTTACAGAAGCGGAATACAAGAGCATGGCAGCAGCAGTAGCTGAAGTGACTTGGATCATTGGATTGTTGCAAGAATTGGGACTCACCATTACTTAACATGTGTCCTTGTTCTGTGATAATAAGGCAGCAATCCAAATTGCTAACAATCCTATCTTCCATGAATGCACTAAGCATATAGAGTAAGATTGCCATTTTGTACGCGAAAATATCAAGTTTGGGTTCATACTTCCTCATCATGTTTCCTCTGTTCAGCAGCTGGATGACATTCTCACCAAAGGATTGTCCATTGCCCAACACCACCTTCTCTTGTCCAAGCTTGGTGTGTTTGATGCCTTTCACCCACCAACTTGAGTGGGAGTATTAAGAGAAGGGTAGTTTAGTGTATAGTGTAGAATAGAAAACGGGAGTATTTTTGTAATTTCACATGCTCCCTCCACTAACCACTGTGAAAGTGGTTATATTAGTTAAACATTGTATATTTTAGCTCTTCAATCGGTTAATACAGAGAATGATCTTCTTCTCTTCCTTCTCTCTACTTTTTCTCTCTACAATCTAGCTTGATCCTTCAAATCTTTAGCTGCACGAGTGTGAATCTAAGTTCATGATACTAGATCTCAGGTTCTATCATATCTATATTGCAGTAAGCCTTTTTATGTCATATACTTATCTTTTAAGTATCATGCTTGATAAGAATTGAAGTATAAGATCTGTTGTGGTTAATAAGATCTACTTAACTATTAGGTTTTGGTATTGAAATTTATATACATGTGAGTTTTAATGATTGTTATGGATTACATGTAATTTTAGCACAACTTGGCAATTGCTAGATACGTACATGTGACTGTAATGAACGGATGCAATAATCACATTACTATAATTCCATTTATATTGATTGGTCCATGTTTTGTTTACTTTCGATCTTATGTAATCGTCAAATCCATGCGATTAGATTTTCAAATTCAATTTTCGGGTTTGTGCAATTCGATTTAAATAAAATTGTGTGATGGAACAGTATTAAGAGTCACTTTTAAACTAAGTTTATATTCTGATAATTTTGTTACGTATATTTGATTCTATTGAAATAGAATAAAGAGGAATTACCACTAAATCCTTGTTGTTTGCACAACCATGCTTAGCTTATCTTTTTATAGAAATATGGGGTCTCTGTTCCAACTTTGTTTTGGACCAAAGGAATTTGACTAATAATCTAAGCACTAATTTGTATTTGAAAGTTTTGTTGCTTCCTGTTCCTTTACAGTTATTTGATTTTATAATGAGCGAATTAATTATGAGAATTAACCTTTGGTATAGTGGCCAATCAATATTTTGCTTAAGTTGATTGTGAAGGTTAGTTATTTTGAGATGTCATTTGATTTTTATTTTATATGATGCATTTAAAAGTGGTCACATCATCTTGAGTACTTAATATAAAAAAAATTAGAGTTATTTAGTCATATAAAATTTAGTGATTGAAAGTTATAATGACATCTATTCAGTCTAGTTATCTTATTAAAATGGTAGCCCGACCCTACAGGGAGGTAATTATTTTGGTGAGATTAACTGGAATAAGATAGTAAATATTTAAGCTGAAAAGTATCTTATGCCCACATGTACAGATTAATTTTTGTATATATTGGTTTATTAGTCTAATAAAGTAAAGTAAATTCTATGCATGGGTTGCAACCTCTGCTCACATGAGGGTCTAGAATTTACTTAGAATCGGTATTTTACGTGATTCACCTTTGATAGATTGTAGTTCATAGCTATGTGTATTTATCCTTATTTTGTACTCTTTACAGCTTTTTCTACCGCTATTTTTAATGAGAATGCTCGGATTTCAATGCTTTCTGATGACAATCATGCTGAACGGAAGGAGAAAGTCCTTCTCACTTTAGGGTACTCGGATTTGGACCTAGCACTCCATGTGGAAGAGCCATCTATTCCCACGGAATCAAGTACGCCAACGGCTAAGGCTAATTATGAGCGGTGGGAGCAATCTAATCGCTTAAGTTTAATGCTCATAAAATCCCATATAAGCCAAAGCATTAGGGATTGAATCCCTAATAGCGATAAGGTCAAAACTTACATGAAGGCAATTGATGAACAATTCGTTAGCTCTGACAAGGCTTTAGCTAGTACCCTTATGAAGAGACTCTCAAGTATAACTTTTGACAGAAGTCGTATAGTGCGCGAGCACATCATGGAGATAAGAGATATTGCTGCTAAATTCAAGTCCCGTGAGGTTGATATGTTTGAACCATTTCTTGTGCATTTTGTTCTCAACTCTCTTCCTGCGGAATATGGTCCGTTTAAAATTTCTTACAACACACATAAGGATAAATGGTCAATCAC
The DNA here is from genome assembly GCA_026770625.1 of Nicotiana glauca. Classification (NCBI taxonomy): domain Eukaryota; kingdom Viridiplantae; phylum Streptophyta; class Magnoliopsida; order Solanales; family Solanaceae; genus Nicotiana; species Nicotiana glauca. The sequence goes on from MDKF010605876.1 coordinate 24,910, forward strand.
CGAACTCTTGATCATGTGTGTTCAAGAAGAAGAGATTGAAACATGAAACACCTGAAAGTGTTAATTTGGTGACTCGTGGTAAGAGAAATGCGAAGAAGGGCAAAAGTGTTCCCGTGAAGAAGAAAAGCACTTTTGACAAAGATGCTTGTCATTTATGTAAGAAGAAGGGACACCGGAAGAGGATGTCATGACCCAAAATCCACTAAGGGTCGTGATGGCGCCGGACACTGATGTCTGACAAGCCAACCAAAATATTTAATTAAATTCTCGTTTAAATAATTCCAAAATCACTTCCTTTATACGTTTAACAATACATAGTAAATTTCACTAAATAAATAATGAAATATTTAACAATTTTTTAAAATTCTAAATAAACCCATAGACATCCCAGAACCTGGTATCACAAGTGCATGAGTTATTTCTTGGAAGTAATACAATACAACAACCGTCCTGAATACAACTTAGACAAAAAGTAAATAAAATACACTGAAACAGACTATACTAGCTGTGGGTCGCCTCAAGAGATGCAGTTCACGTAGTCCCATATCATCCATGCTGCTACGCCCAGTAGGACACTAGAAGTACATATGCATGTGCAATAAAAATGCACAGCAAGTGTAGCATGAGTACGAAAACAACGTGTACTCGGTAAGTATCCTGTCTAATCTCGAAAAAGCAGAGACGAGAGATCAACTTCGACACTTACTAATGGTCCAGCAATATTATATCAATAATATATTAAATTGTGAATTTTTATAAACATGATTTTAATCCAATAGAGTGAAGCAAGTAACAATTCTTTCTTTTATAGGAAATTTTCAAATTCCATTTTGTCATTTATACAAATATTCTCAAACCGGGAAAAGGCAATAACAACTTTAATAAGTTCAAGGCAGCAATACAAGCATGCGCAAATTATGCCGAGGATGTACGGTCCGATCCAACAATATTTAAACTGTGCACTACCATAGGATCAAATGGTGCGAACCATAGATGCATCTATTACCCACCTCACGAATCATACATGCGATGCAGTCCAATATAAATAAACACAACAATCAGTCAATTAAGAATTCATCAAGGAACAATTATCCAAAGAAAAGTCAATTCTCTTTAACATTTAAAGAAAATTAAGTTTAATCGTTTTAGAACTTCATTTACAAATTAGATGCGATTTAAGCAGTTCAAGTTGTCAATAAGGTTACAAATATCTCAAGTATAACATGTTTTTTAGTCCTAGACTACTCGAACTTAAACATAATAGTAGCTACGCACGAACTCTCGAAACCTCGTGCATACGTATCCCCCACAAATAGGAGCACATATCAAATTATTTCACCTAAGGGACGATTCCTCCTTACAAGGTTAGAAAGGAGACTCACCTCGCTCCGAAGATCTATAACCGGCATTCGACGCCCTTCCGAAGGCTCAAATTGATGAACAATACTTCCAAAACTAGACAATAATTATGCAAATCCATTAATACATGTTCAATTACTCCTTACAATCTAATTCCTACCCCCGATCGAAAAGTTAACAAAAACGCCCTCAGGCCCACGTGCCCGGATTCCAAAATTTTTTGAACATTAAGCTTACCCATAATCCCACGAACTCAAATATATATTTTACTCTCAATTTTGTACCCAAAATTGTGGTTAAATTCCAAGAATATCAATTTTCTAGGTTTTCCCTCAAACCTCAAGTTTCTATCGATTTCATGCTCAAATCCGTACATAATCAATGTATTTAACTCAACATAGGTTGGGATAGCTTACCTTATTGTTGATGATGAAAATCCCCCAAGAATCGCCCAAGCCAAGAAAATATGAGAGAAAAATGGCAAAATCCTGATTTTTAAAACACTCACTGCCTCCAGCCCTTTCCGCACCTGCGGTCACTTGGCCGCTTCTGCAGTTACAATACCGTTTCTGCAGTCCTCCTCCTGTTGCCATAGCCCGCTTCTGCGCCGCACCGACCGCATCTGTGATCTCGCTGGTGCAGGATTTCCTTCGCACCTGCGGTCTCTGATCCCTTCACTTCTAACCGCTTCTGCGGCACGACGATTGCTCTTGCAGCCCTAGCCTTGCAGGTGTGGTTACACCAGCAACCAGCAACTTCAGCCTTATCCAAAATTTCATTTTTGATCCGTTAACCACCCGGAATCCACCCGAGGCCCCCCAGGACCCCAACCAATCATACCCACCAGTCCCAAAAGACATTACGGACTTGCTCTAGGAGTCAAATCACATCAAACAACACTATAATCATGAATCGATCTCCAATCCAAGCTTTATGAACTTTAGAATTTCAAACTTGTACTTTTGATGTTTAAACCTAGCAACTCATGTCCGATTGACCTCAAATCTTGCACACAAGTCATATTCGACATTACAGACCTACTCCAACTTTTGGAATCGGATTCCTACCCCGATATCAAAAAGTCCACTTCCGGTCAATCTTCTCAAAAGCCTTCAAATTTCTATCTTTAGCCAAATGACCCATGGACCTCCGAATTCACTTCCAATTGCGCTCCCAACACTAGAATCACCATACATAGCTACTCCTAGACTCGGAATCCCGAACGAACATCAATAACACTGAAATGAACTTCAACCCAAACTTATGAGATTTCTTCCAAAACGTTAACTTCCACAATAGGCGCCAAAACTCTTCCGAGTTATCCAAAATCGGATCCGGGCATACGCCCAATTCTGAAATCATCATACGAACCTGCTGGAACCTTCGAATATTGATTCTGATGTCGTTTACTCAAAACTCCAATCCTTGTTAAAGCTTCCGAAATGAGAATTCTCTTTCCAAATCCACTCCGAACTTCCCGAATTCAATTCCAACCACGCGTATAAGTCATAATACCTGACATGAAGCTGCTCATGGCCTCAAACTACTGAACGGCACACTAGATCTCAAAACGACCGGTCGGGTCGTTACATTCTATCCCACTTAAACATACGTTCGTCCTCGAACGTGCTAAGAGTTGTACTGGGGTTGTCTGCAATCACTGCTTAACACCTCGAGCACCTACCCGTGCTACAACAACCCAACTGGGCACCCTAGCTTGATCAATCTAAATGTATCCTTCTCCACTTAAGCAAGTAAGCCTTAGAGCCCAATTCCAACATCCGGAATTCTCTGATAGGCCTGTTCCAACATACGTTCACCGTGCCAATCACTACACACAACACCAAACATGACTGCTTACCATAGCTAAATTCACACCTTGCACCACTTTACTCACAGGACCACAATAACATTTTCTGATCAAATTATTCAAAATTCCACGAATCTGATGCTCCCATTGCACCTCATGAAGTTCATAGGTCTTATCTAACTCTTACAATACCGCCACGACGGAAAAGATGTGCAGAAATTCATAACCAACTACCGAATCAACAAATTATTGGGTCTACACTCCTGATAATAATCATCACGTCAATCTAAACAAAATAATGGTCTTAACTCCTCAATATACTTCATAAAATCAGATTGCACTAATCCTAAATCCAATGATCTCGCCACACCCAGTACAAACTGCTCAGGCACTAAGCCATCCCGGACATGAACAATGGTCTCATATGCTGCCATAATGTGCCAATAGGCTACCAATTCGAACATGATACATAAGGAAACCGAACTCTGGTAGGGACTACTCAACTCACGCCTCTAATACGAGTTTTCCTAAAAATAAATAGGAAACAAAACACAGAAAATAGATATAGGGAACAGTACTCAATATCACACTATTGTGGCCTGCAACCCGTTCCGCACATATAACTCACATAAGGAGATACACATCGAGCTAAATTGCTCATAACAACAAAATACCAAATATCAGTCACAAGCACGCTAAGTGCATAATACTATCCATGGGGAGACATATAGCGCCATAAGATAACAAACTCAAGCACAATTGAGGTACGATGTATGTTCTGAAACTAATGATCTATCCTGCTCACATAACGTCATAGCTACGCGGAACCTCAACACATAAGAAATTCTCCTAGCCATCTCACAACTCACACGGCATAATATATCATTACATAAAATAGCTGACGACGAAATAACACCCCGACTACTCTTCCATAAAGAGCGCACTGCGGAAATGAACATATCTGACCTGATATAGAGCCCATATTCACGGTTGAATCCATCCACAGACCTCAAGCTGATTATGATCACACTGAACTAGGCTAATAACCATTCAAAAGTCCATAATAACTCCCCTTTCTCTCATAACACATAAGAACAATCATCATAACCGTAGTAATCATCCACAGTCCACAACTCAATAAATCAAGTGCCCTCCAGGCATCAATTCCTGAATCAACGATATCACCACAATCTTCATACTTGGTTTAACTCTTCAACCAATCAAGTGACTACATGACACACTTATACAACCTTCACGTAGGGCACGATCCCACAACCTTCCATAACAAATAATAGGTATGTACATCTAAACCATCGGCTGCACTACCACTAAAAAGAGATCAAGAATCCTTAATCGGAATGCAAGGCCTTATTCACAAAATACCGATTTCAGGTGATGTTGAAGACAATACCAGCTTACCTTAAACATCAAAACTCCGTTCCTGCTCATCCGATCTCGTGGCATCCCTTGTCAATACTGAACTGCAACCTTGATCCTCATTTCCAATTCCATACCACTCACTGCACCTAACATGCCAATATACAATAGAACACGATTTTCATCATAACTCCGGAACCATTGATAGATTAATACTTCATCATATAAAAACTTTTTTTTTACTTAACTCATTCCAAGAGAACCATAGCAACACACGAGTGAATTCTCATAATCGTAGAATATGCAAATATCTAAGTAGTGGTCTAAGCCACCACAACCCTTCCGGGATCCGCCTACACGCAAAATGCCATAATAGTAGGATACTTCTTAATAACATCGATTACGGCAGCTGACAAGCCTCACACGTACTGTCACTACTCACTTGCATAACTTGATCACGTTGGAGAAACTGATCACTACCACCAATATGCCAATCCAACCATGGTTGACCAATCTATCTTCTTCCAATTCATCCTTGATTGCTTTAGAAACAATAACTCCATTCAACACATAACACACTCCGCCCGCACTCATCCCGAGTGACCGTAAATCATGAGACCATGTTGTCTCCAATCCCACAAACCATTTCAGACCTCCCAATCACTACACCGCAGGTCAGAACATCATAGAACATTCTGGGCACCTTTTCATAAGCTGCTACAAAGCTTGATTCTTAACTGTACCTATAGGCTCGAAATCATTAGGCACCACACCTTACCCCTGTGAATCCACTAGGACCATTGTTGAGAGCCACCCTCTTTAACTTGGCCCGAATATAATTAACTCCAAGATTCTTCTAGCATAAGCATACCCTCTCGACGAAGCACCAGGCAGAATCACTTCCCTTGAAACCTACACTTATACAAGGCATAAATCTTGAATCCTTCTCCAAGTCTGAGCATGGACCAATAAGGCCTACCATAGCATACCTTTAAAAATTTCTTTGCTCGAATTATCACTTGTGTTCTTTTCCCATTGCTGAAATATCCCGTCAATATGCTAATAACCAGAAACCTCGCAAGAAGATAACCATACAACCCATTTGTAGGCGGTGAGACTCTCACACTTGGCTTAGAACCACTATTACACAACTCTGAAATTCACCAGGATTCCTTACCTCTTATTAACATAATCATGCGCAATCGGCCACTAAAATTCTTGGAATCTTTCTGTAAAAACCCCTTTTTATACTCTGAATCATCAACCACATTCGCATGACCGATCTCATTGCGATATAACTATTAGAATTCTTTGCAGAAACATTGCCAACCACGTGACCGCTAACCTGGTCACAGGGGGTAACCTACCTGAGCCCAAACTCACTCTCTAGCTGTGCAAGTCCATTCACCCCACACGTACATCAATTAAATGTGCGGCAACATCCTTCAAATTCAAAGTTAGGTTGTATCCTCCTTCATTTCAAGCAGCTCTTTTCCGTTATATCAACTCTCCTATCGCATAATAGTCCATACTTCAAATTAATCCGTAGACCCAACCACTGAATCCACACACTGCTCTACCACTCTCCTACTTTAGGCAGACTCACTTACTTAAGAAACTACTTGACCTCCACTTCTTGCACCTAGCCTTCTGGAGGTTTAACCACTGCATGACACTTCTCACACGTCCTTCCTCATCTTTTGATGCTCAGTTAATGCCTTAGATCAAAATTTATCTTGGTAGAATTTGAACCAATAGACTGCTACTCACCTTTAAACCTTTCCGAAGATCATCTTTCTCGAGCTGTCAGTATTAGGAATACACCTTCAATCCTGAACACCCGCACCTCGTTATCTCTGACAGCAGTTTCTCTAATATCATTTCATAATATCTTGACCCAAAGGCGAATTGCAGAAGACCATAACACTGGCAAACTTAACACATACAATCGAGGACAATGACACGACATCGCGAATAAAAATTCCACTACACCCGGAAATACTAAGTCTCGTTACTCCATCACCCCAAATCTGGACATTCATAAGCCAATTTCTTTCCCTCCGCCGGAAATGATATATTGGCTCTATGAATCGTGCACTGAGTAGATTTCCTTTCAATTCATCCACCGCTCCAACACATAGACACACATCTTACCATCAAGTCAATACTGTGTGATATCCAATCGTGAGCATCATAGCAACCCGTGCATAGCCTCCAAGATCTTATAACCACAACTACTAAGCTGAAATGATAGAAAAATCCTTCCACAAAGCAACGACAATAGCCCCCTCCAACTACACCGGGAGAAACATCCCGCACCACATCTGTATTACCATTACAATCCTTTAATTCTCGATTTATAACAAGCGGTTCACGTCACGTAAGATTGAGTAGGAAGGAAAAAAGGGCATAAGACTCAAGGAATCAAATCGCATGATGAGGAATCAAGAAGGGAAGTGCTCCTAACAGTCCTGTAGCCCCCCAAAGATAAGTACAGACGTCTCTGTACCGATACTCTACTAGACTTGCTCATGACTCGTGAAACCTAAGGGAACCTAGTGCTCTGATACCATGTTGTCATGACCCAAAATCCACTAAGGGTTGTGATGGTGCCGGACACCGCTGTCAGGCAAGCCAACCAAAATATTTAATTAAATTCTCGTTTAAATATTTCCGAAATCATTTCTTTTATACGTTTAAACAATACATAGTAAATTCCACTAAATAGATAATGAAACATTTAACAATTCTTTAAAATTCTGAATAAACCCATAGACATCCCAGAACCCGGTGTCACAAGTGCATGAGCTATTTCTAGGAAGCAATACAATACAACAACCGTCCAGAATACAAATTGGACATAAAGTAAATACAATAGGCTGAAAGAGACTATACTAGCTGCGGGTCACTTCGAGAAATGTAGCTCACCTAGTCCCCATATCATCCATGCTGCTACGCCTAGTAGGCCACTAGAAGTACATGTTCCTGTGCAACACAAATGCACAGCAAGTGTAGCATGAGTATGAAAACAATATGTACTTAGTAAGTATCCCGTCGAATCTCGAAGAAGTAGAGACAAGAGGTTGACTTCGACACTTACTAATAGTCCTGCAATGTTATATCAATAATATATTAAATCGTGGATTTTTATAACATGATTGTAATCCAATAGACTAAAGTAAGGAAACAATTCTTTCTTTTATAGGAAATTTTCAAATTCTTTTCGTTATTTATACAAATATTCTCAAGCCGGAAAGAGGCAATAACTACTTTAATAAGCTCAAGGAAGCAATACAAGCATGCGCAAATCATGCCGAGGACGTACGGCACGATCTAATAATATTTAAACTGTGCACTGCCAGAGGGTCGAATGGTGCCAACCATAGATGCATCTACTACCCGCCTTGCGAATCATACATGCGATGCGGTCAAATATAAATAAACACAACAATCAGTCAATCAAGAATTCATCAGGGAACAATTATCCAAAGAAAAGTAAATTCTCTTTAACAATTCAAGAAAATGAAGTTTAATCATTTTAGAATTTTTTTTACTAATTAGATGCGATTTAAGCAGTTCAAGTTTTCAATACGGTTATAAATATTCCAAGTATAGCATGCTTTTGGGTCCTAAACTACCCGAACGTAAACATAATAGTAGCTACACACAGACTCTCGACACCTCGTGCATACGTAGCCCCCACAAATAGGAGAACATAACCAATTATTTCACCTAAATGGATGATTCCCTCTTACAGGGTTAGAAAGGAGACTCATCTCGCTCCGAAGATCCATAACCGGCATTCCACGCCCTTCTGAATACTCAAGTTGATGCACAACACTTTCAAAACTAGCCAATAATTATGCAAATCCATTAATCCTTCAAATTTCTATCTTTAGCCAAATGACTCCAAAATGACCCACGGACCTTCGAATTCACTTTCGATCGCACTCCCAACACCAGAATCACCATACGGAGATATTCCCAGACTCAGAATCCTAAATGGACATCAATAAACCTAAAATTCACTTAAATCCAAACTTATGAGATTTCTTCCAAAATGTTAACTTCCACAATTGGCGCCAAAATGGTCCTGAGTTGTCCAAAACTTGATCCGGGCATACGTCCAAGTCCAAGATCATCATATGAATCGGCTAAAACCTTCAAATCCCGATTCTAATATCGTTTACTCAAAAATCTAATCCTAGTTAATTCCTTTAACTTAAAGCTTCCGAAATGAGAATTCTCTTTCCAATCCATTCTGAACTTCCCAAAATTCAATTCCGACCACGCGTATAAGTCATAATACCTGACATGAAGTTTCTCATGGTCTCAAACTGCTGAACGGCGTGCTAGAACTCAAAACAATCGGTCGGGTCGTTACAAAAGAATTGCCTGAAATACAAGAAATAACTTGAGAAGAAAGGTAGTTTTGCTTTTATGTTATGAATATAATTTTTCTGAAGTTTCTGATTATACATGGTGGATTGATTCTGGTGCTATAATCACATTGCCAAAATCATGTAGGGCTTTCTAACTTAGAGGAATCCGATAGGAAGTGAATAATGCGTCTATTCCGGCAATAGGATGCGTTCACGTATGGAAGGCTTGGGGACTTACATGATCATTTTAAAGGATGGTTTTCACTTAGATTTGGATACTTTTTATGTTTTAGAATATTCTAGAAATTTATTTTCTCTTTGAAGACCATCAATTAGTGTATATGATTTGAATTTTCAATATTCTTCTGTAAAACTTTTGAAAGACAATAAAGTTATTGATTTTGGAAATTTGAATGGGAATTTATATAAAATTGAGCTGGACCCCACATTTAATACATTGTTTTAACCTTTCATGAAGAATTTGGCACTAAGCGATGTATTATCAATGAGAACTCATGAAGTCTTTAGCACAAGAGATTGTGACACATCTCTATTGATAAAGTCAAATGGTTGGTTAATGATGGAGTTCTAAAAGCTCTTGATATTTCTTACTTTGGCACTTGTGTTGACTACATAAAGGCTAAGCAGACCAACAAATCAACTAAAGGTGCCAAAAAGAGTTCTCAATTGCTGACATCATACATACAGACATGTGTGGACCTTTTCCTACCCCTTGCTTGAATGGTGAGAGATATGTTATCTTATTTATTGATGACTATTCAAGATATACGTATCTCTATTTTCTATTTAACAAATCGGAAGTACCTAATGCTTTTAAAGTTTACAAAATAGAAGTGGAGAAACAAACTGGTGCTCAGATCAAAATTATAAGATCTGATACGGGTGGAGAATATTATGGTAGGTACGTAGAGAAGACACAAGTTAAGGGTCCATTTGTTGAGTTACTTGAAAGTGAAGGCATAATTTCCTAATATACCATGCCATAAATACCACAACAAAATGGTGTGGCAGAAAGAAGGAACCAAACATTAATGGACATGATAAGAAGCAGGATTAGCAGATCAACTTTACCTTTATCCTTATAGAGTGAAGCCTTAAAACCAATGTGTATATTTTAAATAGGGTTCCATACAAAGTTGTCCCCAAGACACATTTTGAGCTATGGAAAGCATGAAAACCTAGTTCAAAATCATTTACACGTTTGGGGATATCTAACTTATGTGAGGGTTTACAACCCACAACTAAAGAAGTTGGATAAAATAACAATAAGCGGTTATTTTATAGGCTATGCAGTTAACTCTAAGGGATTTCGATTTTATTATCCTTCTTATTCTCCTAAAATTATTGAGGCTAGAAATGCTAAATTTCTCGAGGAGCATAAAGAAAGTGGGAGTGGTTTGACTCAAAATGTGAAACTGGAAGAAATAAAGGAACCACTTGTAGTACCTTTATATATTGAGAATTTGAATGTTGCTCAGAAAAATTCTCATGAACTATCTGAACAGCAGCAAGTTCAAGAGCCACCACCACTTGAGGAGCCATATGATGATCATTCCGCTTTATCTGAACCCACTGAAGACGTGTATGAATCAGTGGGAGTAAGAAAATCCTCAAGAGTTCGAAAATCAGTAATTTCTAGTGGCTATATTGTATATCTCTAAGAGTCTGAATAGGATATTGGACTAAAAGATGATCCATGCTCGTTTTCACAAGCCATGGGTGGAGAAAATTCCATACTTTGGTATGATGCCATGAAAGAAGAGTTAGAATCTATGGCTAAGAGTAAACCTCTGGGATCTCATCGAATTACCAAAGGCAGCCTCTACTATAGATTCCAAATGGGGTTTTAAAACTAAAAGAGACTCATCTCGTAATATCGAACGGTATAAGCCATACTTATAGCCAAGGGTTTTACTTAAAGGGAAGGCATTGATTACCATAAAACCTTCTCTCCAGTATCAAACAAGGATTCATTTAGAGTATCATGGCATTAATAGCTCATTTTGATTTAGATTTACATCAAATGGATATGAAAAGGCTTTTCTGAATGGAGATCTTGAAGAGGAGTTATACATACGTCAACCTGAAGGATTTTGTGATAAGGATAAAAGTCACCATGTTTGCAAGTTGAATAAATCCATTTATGGGCTAAAGCAGGCTTTCCGCCAATGGTATATTGAATTTCATAATGTTATTTCTTCATTTGGATTTACGGAGAACATCATTGATCTGTGTATATACCTTAAGATAAGTGGGAGCAAATATATTTTTCTAGTCTTATATGTGGATGACATTTTACTTGCAAGTAGTGATTTGGGGTTGTTGCACGAGACTAAACAGTTCCTTATCCAGGATTTTAAGATAAAGGATATGGGTAAAGCCTCTAATGTCATTGGCATAGAGATTCATGGAGATAGATCCCAAAAATTACTTGGACTGTCTCAAAGGGACTACATTGAAATAATTCTAGAAAGATTAGGGATGAAGAATTGTTCAGCTATAGCAGCACCCATAATTAAAGGTGACAAATTTTTATTGAATCAATGTCCACAAAATGCATTGGAAAAGGAGCAAATGAAAGGCATTCCCTATGTTTCGCTTATTGGGAGCCTTATGTATTCACAGGTCTGCACTAGACCTGATATTGCCTTTGCGGTAGGAATGCTTTTCTGATATCAAAGTAACCCTAGGCCTGACCATTGAAAGTTGGTAAAAGAGTTTTGAGATATTTGCAAGAAATCAAGGATTTTACGCTTACGTACAAATACTCTGACTCATTGGAGGTTATTGGATATTCAGACTCTGATTTGGGTGGATGCAAGGATACTGGTAAATCTACTTCAGGATACATTTTTCTTCTTGCGAAGGTGTTGTATCTTTGAGAAGTATCAAGCAAACAATTGTTGCAACTTCCACTATGGAAGTTGAATTTATAGCATGTTATGAAGCTACATCATAGACGTTATGATTGAAAAATATTATTTTTGGCCTTAGAATTGTCAATTCAATTTCAAGACCATTGAGAATCTTCTGTGATAATTCAGATGCAGTGTTATTTTATAAGAATAATAAAAATGGCAGCCGAAGTAAGCACATCAAAATAAAGTGCTTGATGGTTAGAGACTATGTGAAAAAGCAAAATGTGAGTTTTGAGCATGTTAGTACTACTTTGATGATTGCTGTTCCTATGACTAAAGGTCTGTCGGCTAATATTTTCAAGAATCATGTAACTCATATGGGTCTTATAGCCTGTTTGGCCAAGCTTATTTTTGGCCAAAAGTTCTTTTGCTTTTGGCCAAAAATTTAGGTGTTTGGCCAAGCTTCTGGAAGGAAAAAAAGTACTTTTGAGGAGAAGCAGAAGCAGTTTTGGAGAAGAAGAAAAAAGTAGCTTCTCTCCAAAAGCACTTTTGAGAAAAATACACTTAGAAGCAGTTTTTAACAACTTGGCCAAACACTAATTGTTGCTCAGAAGTGCTTTTCAAACTAATTAGCCAAACACAAACTGTTTCTCGCCAAAAGTACTTTTGAGAAAAGCACTTTTGAAAAAAGTGCTTCTCAAAATAAGCTGATTTTTGTAGCTTAGACAAACGGGCTATTAGTATCTCTATTTATCCTTGCTTTACTCTCTAACTGTTTGTCTAGACATTATGTTTATTTCGATATATATAACAGTGCACACTTTAGTTTTTTATGTATTATTTTGTGATCATTGGATCAATAAAGTTGGACTCTGGATGACTTATATTAAGTTCATTCATAAATTTGTTTGATACTTTGTTAGAACTTATTATATATTATAATACATGGAGGGAATTGTTTATTTAAGAGCATGACCGTCATGATTCATGAAATGATATGTTCTAGTTAAAATGATTGTTGTGTAACTTTTAGTTGAGTGATAAAGTTTATGGCCATATTATTAAATTTATCTCTCATAAATGATTATCTGATTTTAATATGTGGGCCAAGTGAGAAAATGTTAGAAATTTACCGTCTCTTCTAGAGACTTCTAGTATGACCCACATATAAGGTAATAAATTATTTACCATGTCTCTCAAGGAAATTATATATCAGATAATATTCTCTAGCTATGCATATATGGTAATATTTTTTTATGGAAAGAAACTACCATATATTAGGAGTCCCTAGGGTAATTAAAATTTAAGAAAAAGTCCCTAGGGATAAAGTATTTGCCTAAGAATCCCTAGCCAACCTATAAATACACATCTGACTCTATCAGTCTGGCATCCTACAATAGGCACACGCTAGAAGGCTCTAGGTTTTCTGTCAAGGTTCTTCCAAGGCAATTCTCCATATCACTTGAACAACCACAGCTGAAGGTATGTTTCTTGTTTAATTTCCATTGTGACGGCTCTGCGTATGTAATAAATTTCAACAATATTTGTATCTTTTGAGCTTGCGTTGTGGTGAATTTTCTTTTGGCATTTATCATGCATCTACTTTACGACATTGATAAATATGATGTTTTTCTGTCATGAACAAAAAAAATTATGGACAAATGGGGCCTAAATTAGGAGAGTTTTTTTATAATCATCTGGTATTTAAAATAGGAAAAACGATCTTGAATTTCAATTAGGAGTTTATCCATTTTCAAGGTTCAATGTAGGAATCCCATCTATCCGACTGGACTTTTCGGTTCCTGGATTTCTCTATTCCTAAAACTCAAATATGAGACTTTTAATTCCTCCAAGAGTTTATCCATTTTCAAGGTTCAATGTAGGAATCCCATCTATCCGATTGCACTTTTCGGTTTCAGGATTTCTCTACTCCTAAAACTCAAATATGAGACTTCTAATTCCTCCATATCCCTTTTTAACTAAAGTACTATTATAGGGAGGAGTTAAATTCACAACACCATAAACTTTGAAAATAAATAAGTCAAAAAATATATTTACATTAAAAAATAAAAATGAAAGGCAGTGAGGGTAATTTAGGTGATTCTGATGCCGGTTACCTAAATTTATTAGTGTCGAAGAGGAACTTGAGGCGAAAGAGATAGATATAGAGATGGAGGGTCTTAGCGTTGTAGGAGCAAGTAGTCCTTGTGGTGCTTCTTCTACACTATTTTCACTTTCTTCGCCTGCCATCCGCTTATCCTGCGCACCCTCTTGCAAGCTTATCCTTAACCCCACGGATACAAAAATAATCTTAGTTCATGCAACAGGAAATACAACATCAATAAACCCAACTCTTTTCATGCAACAAAAAATACATAAAATACCAAATAGCTCATGCAACAAAAAATACAACATCAATTTGCAGAGAAATTTAGTCCAGAGAAAGAAATTCATCATATCTGACCAAAAAAAAATAGATTCACACTAGCCACACTCTAACGAAAATAATACCCCCAATAACTTGGGTTCAATTCATCACTAGAAAGTAAAAAATCAAATACACTACTTATACCCTAAAGATTAAAGAGAAAAGGAACGATTAAAGAAAGAATTACCCAAATTGGAAAAAAACTTATACTTGAAATAGGTTTCTAACAGAGTACCTTCTGGATCGAAAATTTCTCGCGGTTCAAGTCGATTTCTCGTACTTGTATTTGCTGCCTTAATACTTTTTAACTTTAGCAATTTTTCGCTGCCTTCGCTCCTTAAAATCTAATATCAATTTCGGATGCCTTTGCTCTTTTGATAACTTTAGCAATTTCTTATCTCTTCCTTCAATTTTGGTTTGGACTTTTCAGAGATGAATGGGGGAAAGGAATAAGAGGGTTTTCAGAGAATTGCATTGTGGGTTGGGGGAAATAGCTAGGTTTAAGGATATTTATGGGGAAATGAGTTTATGTTTGAGATAAAAGAAAAGTTTAATGGGTTTAAGTTTGAGCATAAAGGTTCTTATTGTATCATATTAAGAAAAGTTTAAAATTAATCAAAAAAATATTGGGTTTGTTTTTATGCGGGTATAGCAAAATTTAGGGGGGACTCAGGAGGGAATAAATAATTATTCCAATATGATACAACTATTGTCATAAAGCAACATCTTGGGACGGTTTACGAATTCGTTACAATATACAGACCTATGGCAATGGTTTTAACACAATCATAACGGTTTGATAGATGAAGTGTGCCGATATAAACTAAAATCTATTACAACGGTTATAACCATTACCAAATAGGCTGTATGGCAGCGGTTTTTGAAATGTTGCAAATATTACTGTTACGATAGACCCATTTTCTAGTAGTGCCATCAAGAAGCACCTGCATTTCATCTTTTTGCAAGTACCCAATCTCGTTCCCATACCTCTAAAAGGAACCATACAACTCGTATATTCCTTCCCCACTTGGTTGCTATCATAGTATGTTTATCTCTCTTCAAATCTGTATACCGGAAAGGGCCAAAACTATCCCTATCGTTTGCTAAATGGTTTATAAATACCCTCTGTCCATCTATCCGTCCAATAAAACACACGAAGTTAATTCTATTAATAAAAATACCCTTGCGACTAACGGCAGAACTGATGGAGTATATTTTTTTAAATGGATAGATGGACGGAGGATATTTATAAACCATTTAGCAAACGATAGGGATGGGTCACGTGGAAATCTTTGATTGGAACAAAAAAAGGATATTTTTTCAACCCAGTTAATTACCTGGTCCGACCCTATTTATTTGACCCCGCCTAATTATTTTCTTTCTTTTTCTTTGCTTTTCTTTCCCTCTCTATTTTCTTATCACCCAGCACACCCACTCTCATCTCACAAAAAAATTTTATAACGTAAACCTTTACTTTTTTTTTACCTTTTATAGATTCAATCTTTATCCTAGAATGTGATAATTTCAAGCTTTTTAGCACCTTGATTTTAATTTTCTTGTGTGCTTGTATCAATTATATGTAGTTATTTTTTCTCTGTTATTTTGTGGCTCGTTTGGCTCCTTATGAACAATCTAAAGATTTTTATTACTTGTCCCTTTCAAAGGTTTCAATATTTTTCCTAGATTTGATTGATATATTTGGACAATATTAGCATTTGGGCTCAATTTTTTTATTTCATATTATTGGTTTGTTTTGATTCTTGTCTTCTTACTTAACAACTCAAATGTATTTGTTGATTTTCCATTTAAGAGTTTCAATACTTATCCTGAGTTTGATTGGAGATATTTAAGAATCTGATTTGAATTTCGGGTTATTTGATTTTGGGTTTTATCTATTCTTTAATTAATTTGTTATTGTGTGTATGCAGTATCCCAATTGGAGAAGAAGAAAGGGGGAGATCAGATGAATGGGACTAGGTGTGATAGATATTACTCATTTTTGTAAATGTGTCGGATAAGGTCAATGGGTTGAAATAATATCCATTTTTTGTTCTAGTCAAAGATTGCCACGTGACACAATTAAAAACGGCCACGTCATTAAATGAATGACCCATCCCTATCGTTTACTAAATGGTTTATAAATATCCTTCGTCCATCTATGCGTTTAAAAAAAACACACTCCATCCGTTCTGCCGTTAGTCACGGGGGTATTTTTGTTAATAGAATTAACTTCGTGTATTTTTTTGGACGGATAGATTGATAGAATGTATTTTTTTTTGAACGAATAGATGGACGAATGGTATTTATAAACCATTTAGCAAACGATGGGAATATTTTTGGCCGTTTTCTGATCTGTATATAATTATGCATTTACTTGAACTTTTGCTTATCCAATTGTATTGTTAAAATTTGTGGTGAATTTATTGTTTTTTCCGGTATATATCTTTTTATCTTGTTGAATATCTTTTATTCTTTCTTATTAGGATGTGTTAGAATAAGAAACCCCAAGTAATATCACCAAAATGGGACATAAAGAAATGTTCAATTATTTGCACACTCTTGTAGAAACATTATTGAACCAACACTTGGGCTATGGAAAGCAAGGTGACCTTTTTTGGGATATACCGTTCTATTATATTGACACTCAAAAAGATATTGTACTAGCTATAATAGCGATTTTTTTTTTTAAAATATAAGATGAACTATGCATTCCAAGAAGAAAAATATGTACCACTTGTTGATGTTATACAAGCAGACCCGCACGAGTCAACAATGTAAATATAAAAAAAATTGAAAAATCAAGGAGATTATAATATTTGGATGGCAATTTGTGATCTGATTGCTCAAAATATTTATGATTGAGTGTTTTAATTTAATTTTCCACAAATAATATGCATTTAATGTTTGTTTCTTCTCTGCAAATACTTTGTGTACTATTGAAGTATATTTTCTACCGATAATTTTTTGTTAATTATTAATTGTTTTTATATTAAAAGCTTATGATCGTAAGCTTATTATAAAGTCGTCATTTTACCAAAGAAGAAGAGGTTATCTGCATTTTTTGACCAAACATTTCAATTGCTTATTATTAGTTTTAGCATTTTTATCCAAACATATAATTGCTTATTTATTAAATTAGTTGCAATACTTAAATTATTTTTCAGCACCTAATTCTTGTCAGCTACTTTAAATTAGCTAAGCCAAACGAACTATTAAACAAGTGAATATTTGTGAAAAAATAATATTGCGTAGCCGATCACAAATTAATTTATATATATATATATATGTGTGTGTGTGTGTGTGTGTGTGTGTTAAATTCAACAAATATACAAATTTTATACATTTCTATGGCTGCAAAATGTAAATAATTTTTGCAGCGAGCTAAAAATAATATTTGCCCAATATTTATTATGTAATAAATAATTATCTAATGGTAGATGTCCATAACTCGTAAAGGAATAACTCACAATACACTTTTCAATTATATCCATAACTCTCACTACTCATTTCCACTATGTTTGTAACTTTTACTTTCTCCATGATCTCAAATGCTTAATTAATATTATGTTTATGATATTTTTTTATATGCATTTATGTAATACTATAAATAAAAGATAAAAAGTTATATCGTATACATTTGGAAAATACTTGGAAGAAATAAGAAAAGCTTTCATCTCTTTTCTCTCTTTATCTTTTTATTTTTGTTGCTTTCATCTTTTGGTATATTAATTGTTCTAATTATGTTGGTTTGATTTACCATATATCCTACTTTATTTGGAATTTCTTACTGTAACGATCTTTCGAACCTTTTTAGCATTGTGTTTAATGGAACTATTTATTGGGCCTAGTGGATCGCTAGACCAACAAGAAAAATACAACGGCCGGCTGGCCGCCAAGTTTCAGAAATTGAGTCCAAAAGGATCAGGAAAATGATATTGTCTAGCATATATACATATAAATATATTTTGTATGTTATGTACAATACATATACAAATTTTATATATTTTTATAGCCACCAAATATAAATAGTTTCGCCCGCGGAATAAAAATAATCTTTTCCCAATAAAATCAGGGGGATTTGTATCTATACTCGTTTTTTGGGTTACGTTCTAACATATACTTGCTTTGCAAAAAAAATTGCAAGCGTACCCACTTTTCGCGTAAACTTCAGGCATACGAGCCTGAAGTAGCAAAGGCAATCACGCAAACTTCAGCATTCTAGTAGACGGACCTGAAGTTATTTGTAATTGCTGAACATAAGCATTCTACTAGCTGAGGTTTTGTTCTCTATTTGTTGAACTTCAACTTGTTTTAGCTGAAGTTTTGTCCTGGATTCATTAGTTTTGTCGTAAAGCTTTTTCAAAAACTTCAGCAGGAAGATGCTGAAGTTATTTAGTTCATTTGTATAAACTTTAGCACTAAATAAGTTGAAATTCTTTTGTCCTGGATTCAATAGTTTTGTCATAAAGCTTTTTCAAAAACTTCAGCAGAAAATGTTGAAGTTATTTAGTTCATTTGTAAGAACTTCAGCACTAAATAAGCAAATGTCTTTTTGTCCTAGATTCATTAGTTTTGTCATAAAGATTTTTCAAAAACTTCAGCAGAAGATGCGGAAGTTATTTAGTTCATTTATAAAAACTTCAACGCTAAATAAGCTGAAGTTTTTTTTTGTCCTGGATTCATTAGTTTCGTCATAAAGCTTTTTCAAAAACTTCAGCAGAAGATGATGAAGTTATTTAGTTTAGTTGTAAAAACTTGTGACGACCCGACCGGTCATCTTAAGAATTAAATACCCGATCCCCTATTAACTGTTATCCCCAAGTTTATTTCTACTATTTTGGTTTGCCGGGATAATCGATTTTGAGTTTCGGAAAGTTTTGGGACACTTAGTCCTAAATGAGAGCTTAAGTATTAGAAAGTGGTACGTAGTAGGAACAGTGTGAAGACAGCCTCGGAATAGAAATCTAATGGTTCCGTTAGCTTCATTGGGTGATTTTGGGGTTAGGAGCGTATTCGGATTGTGTTTTGGAGGCCCGTAGCTAATTTAGGCTTGAAATGCCGAAGTTTGAATTTTGAAAATTTCTGGTTCGATAGTGAGATTTTAATCCGAGGGTCGGAATGGAATCCGAAAGTTGCAGTAGCCCCGTCATATCATTTGAGATGTGTGTTTAAAATTTTAGGTCATTCGGACGGGGTTTGGTATACTTTTTGATCGAAAATGTGTTTTTAGAGTTTTTTAAAATTTTAAACTTGAATTCGATGAAAAGTAGGTGTTTTGATGTTTTTAATGTTGTTCCAAAGGTTGGAACAAGTTCGAATGATGTTATGGGATATCTTCGTAGGTTTGGTTGAGGTCCCGGGGGCCTCGGGTATGTTTCGGATGCTCAACAGGTCATTTTTAGAACTTAGAAAATTGCAGAAAATCTGTTAGCTGTTATCCTTCTTCGCCTTCGCGTCTCCTCCTTCGCGTTCGCGAAGAGTAATCTTGGAGGAGGACTTGTTACCCTTCGCGTTCGCGTTAAACCTCCCGCGTTCGCGAAGCTTTGCCTTTTTCCTTCTTCGCGTTCGCATTCAAGCCCTCGCGTTCGCGTAGTATAATTTGGCGCTGAGGGGCTGTGACTATTTTCCTCATCATGTTCGCGTCCTACATGACGTGTTGTTGTAGCTTAGCAAGTTCAGTCTTCACGTTCGCGTAGTGGCTCACGCGTTTGCGAAGAGCAATTTCTAGGCCATAATTCTCTTCCGCGTTCGCGAGCTTGCTTCCGCATTCGCAAAGCACTGTCACATCTCCTTTTTACTGAATACTCGGCCTTTACTACTCCCCAGGAAGAGATATAGTAATAAAGGAATTTTTCCAATTTAAGGACAATCAAAACGGGATTCATTTTTATTTAAAAATCAGAGTCGCCACTTGGAAAATTTATGGTGTCCCAAGTCACTGTTTTGAATCCCGAATCGAGGAAGGGTTTGACTCTGTTTAGCAGTCGCGAACCAAAAATCCGAGTAAGGAATTATGTTAACCCGGGAGAAGCTGTTAGGCATTTCCGAGTTCCGTGGTTCTATCACGAGCGCTCAACTGTCATATTTGGCTAAAATATTTAATTTTAATACATATTATCCTATTTGAGCATTTTGAGAATTAATTACCGCTTTTGTCAAATTATTTTATTTTAAGAAAGTGAACGTCGTTTAAGGACATGTTTTTGGATCACGTCACATGAAATGCACCCGGATCCTTGACACATTCTTATTCGACGTTTTCGGATTTGGATTTGGGTTGCATGAAATGCACACCCGTATTAGGAGGGTAAGATTATTAAAAATCGCGCCTAAAGCAACTAGCGTGTTATATCTTTTGGGAAGGCCGTGAAATTTTCTAAACGACCCGTCCCGAATTTCTAAGTATTTTTATTAAGTAATTAATGAGGGCCCCGCAATCGTATTTTTATTTGGCGAGGCTCGTCTCATTTTTATTAATAAAAGGCCAACCTAAAGCAAAACTAAAATTCTCTATTTTATGTTATTTGTCTCTAAAAGGCCAATTAACTTACAACTATAAATTCGGGCCTCGATTTCAAGTCCGAATTCAAATAAAAGGGAAGACCTTTTTAGCTTGAACCCGCTACCTAATTCGAAATCCAATTTTATATCATGGCGTTTTAACTTTGCGAGGGCCATGGAATGTACTAAATAACACACCTGGAAATCTAAGATTCTAATAGAAGTTCTTATTTAGAATATATCTGACCAGTGTATCATAATCCAAGCATTTACTGAATGAATAGCTTAAAACAGCTGCTACGTAAATTAATGTACAAAGCATAAGCGCTAGAGGAATAAATGGCTTAAAAAATAGAACTTTAACCATTAAAGTAACCTCATTACTCCCAGCATGCTGCAACAAGGCAACTAACTAGCTTGTATCAAAACTAGGCACACTAGAAAACAAAGCAACAA
>MU789461.1:5033-58086 GCA_026770625.1 Nicotiana glauca
CCCCCCCCCCCCGCTGCTCGTAGTCACAATCTTGAGTCCAAGTTAGGTGCCCAATTCATATCGTCCAAGTGGCTAGAAAAGTGTTAAAGTTGATTCCCATCATGCCACGACATTAAATGCGGCGCTTGGTGGGACGCAACCCATCGTTTTCAAAAAAATTTGTCATTTTTAAAATTTTCTTTTTTAGAATAGTGCATTATGTTATTTTTGACTAATCTGCAAAGTTTCGTATTTTTTGGAGTTGAATTAAGGGGTTTGAGGTGTTGGAACAAGCCAAACCAGTGGCTGCACAGATCTTTCCAGCTGAACACTGGTGCAACACACCTGCGGACATTTACCGCAGGTGAGCTTTCGCAGAAGCCAAAATGACTGGGTGCAGATGTGCATGTTCCGCAGAGTGATCAACTCATAGTAGAAGTGGCTTCGCGGAAGCGCTTCATTACCGCAAATGCGTAAGTCGGGCAGGTTTAATGAGCCAAGCCCTCATTCAGTCAGGTAACACACCCTTTTTTTTCTTCCCCAAACTCAAAATTTCCTCTCATATCTCATCTCTCACATAAGGCAACTACTGCTCACACTCGAATTCTCACACAGAAGACAACACAGGTATCTCTCATCTACTCCTATCTTCTACTTCTCTTTTTCTTCTTCTTCTTCTTCTTCTTCTTCTTTTTCTTCTTCTTCTTCTTCTTCTTCTTCTTCTTCTTCTTCTTCTTCTTCTTCTTCTTCTTCTTCTTCAATTTTGAGTTTCCATGGCCGTATCCCCTAATTCTCCATTTTCCTCTGATTAGTGTTAATATTAGGGGTGAGTAAATTGGTTAAGTGCAATATGTTTGCTTGGTTCTGTTGTAAGGAAATTAGGGTAGTCTTAATCGCCAAAGTTTTCTAAAGAAAAATCAATACACTTTGAGGTTGTCATATGCTTGACAAAATATTCAAGTGAAATAATCTTGCCGTTAGCCTTGAAATCATGTGGTGTCATGTTGTATGTTCATGTATTATACTAATTTAGAATTCTTGAGTATAACTTATATGCCAAAATCATTTTTGGAGTTGAAAAGAGTCGACGGTTGCTGAGTTTTTGAACCCTCTGATGAACACCGCAGATGTGCAAAAAGGGTCGCACATGCGGCCTTGCACCTACGATATCTATTCCGCATGTGTGATGTCTGTTTAGAATTAAAAGTTTGCAGAAGCCAAACACTTTTTGCAGATGCACAACCGCACCTACGACAAAACTTCCGCAGGTGCGATGACCGATAGAAATTGGCAATTATAGTAGCTCTGCAACTGGAACTTTTCGAGCCCGTTTGGCTTAGTTCTTTAGCCTAATTGCATTATTTTGAATTGATTAAAATGATTCTAATACTTGGCTAACTTTGTCTTGCTTTTTGAAGGTACTTTGAGCATAAAATGAATGCAAACATGAACGACAATGCTCCTTTGATCACAAAATTGAAGAAGTGACTGAAGATTTGAACTATGATGCGAACAAATTCATGTCTTCAGTGTGCCAAGCCCGGTATTATAGTGATCTCCTCATGAAGAAGCTCAAATATGAGAAGGGAATTGCCAATGACAAAGTGGTCGAGCTCCTCCCGAATTTCCATGGCCGGCTAGTTTCAAGCGGCTGGACCTGCTTCATCCTCACTCCATGCAAAACCAATGAGGAATGGGTTAGGGAATTTTACGCCAATTTAAGGCGTACACATTTCCAAAACCATGAAATTACAATAAGGGGAAATATGGTGAAATTCAAAGTTGAAGAGATAAATGATGTCTATTAGCTCCCAAATTAGCTGCTCGAGCCAATGCAAGAAAGAGATACATGCGACAATAGTGATTGGCTAGTTTCAAAGTTTTGTCCTCCAAGTCATATACTGACTTGGGCTCCAAGTCATACATGCGGCGATAATAGTGATTAGCTAGTTGCAAATATGATGATTTCACAGCTGAAGCAAAAATATGGTTGTATATCATTGCGAGCAAAGTGTCTCCTTGTGGGAACGTGTCTGATGTCCCATATAATAGGGCCTTGATAATTGCTTGCATCCTTGATTGCATTCATGTGAATGTCGCTACATTATGTGCTTTAAGGTGGCACGTCATTGATATTTCCATCATTGATTACGGAGTTGTGCCAGCATGCAATTGTTGAGAAATGGGATGGAGATAATTTGATACCTACAGACAAGCCCTTTTACTCATTGAGAGTAACAGTAGAATGCAGTGTACTAAATAGCAAGAAGAGGAATTAGGTCATGTATCACAGCAGCGTTATGCTAGGATATGATCCTTTGTTCTTATTTCATGTGTTATGTTTCCCCTTGTGTGGTGGATTGATTTCTTTGCGCTTCATGGTTGTATCTATTGAGCTGGCGGTATGGTTTCTTTATTTTCATTATCTTTCCATCATTGGATATATTTGAGTTATTATTCGTTGGTGAACTGATTGCATGGTGTGTGGCTCTAAGTAGGATTTGTGTGACAAGTCAGTCGAGTAGCTTGTACTAGATGAGGTGAGGTTATTGGGCCGGAAATGAGTGCCTTCGGATTTGATTAAGGTATATTTGCAAGAATTGTGTCACTAGTCAGCTTAGATTTTGGCTATTGTCCTTATTGGGCAAGATAACTCCACGACTTGTTAATATGATGGGTGGTTATGAGTTTCTGTATATTTCTTTCATCATTGGCAGTGTACAAAGTTTCAAAACAAGATTTTAGTTGATATGAGATTTGTTACCGGTGTCGTGTTGGTTATCGAGTAGCTATTGCGATCGGAATCATTGTTATAATTATTTGAGTTATGTGGTATATCATGTGATTATTTCTTGAGATATGGTTATGGATTGACACAGCTTGTTCAGAGTTATACGGTGCATAGATGCAAGAATCGGGTCATATAATGAGTTTCGGATGTTGGGATAAGGTTTATGGACTAAGGTTGAAGTAAGAATCCTCTGTTAGGTGGTGTTATCGGGCTTATATAGATCGGGGTGACGTGGGATCACCCATGGTTATGTATATGGTGAGGTTATATGGACATTTGATGGCTATAAAATGACTCTTGGCACGTTCAAGGACGAAATTGTGTTTAAATGGGGGAGAATATAACGACCTGACCGATCGTTTTGAGCTTTAGCATTCCATTCAGTGGTTTGAAACTTTGAGTAGATTCATATTATGTATTATGAATTGTGTATATGGTTGGTTTCAATTTTCGAACGGTTCAGGATTGATTTGGAAAAATGATTCTCGTTTTAGAAGCTTTAAGTTGGAGGAGCTAACCTAGGTTTGACTTTTGGTTAAATGAAGTTGGAATCATATTTTAATTATTCGGATAAGTTTGTATGATGATTGGACGCTTCCACAAAGTATGGTTAAATTTCGATGAGTTTGTCATAAGCTTAGGTTATATGGAAATTGTTTTCTGCTCTGACGTCGATTTAGGCATAAAAGTTACCATATTGAGCAAACGGTCTTTGATTTGTGTTTTGACTAAATCATTGTAACTGTATCGTAATTATGGAACCATAGCAACTGAAATCATCAAGTTTCGACACCATATGAGGAATTTATAATCATTTTACTAAGAATTGGGTTGCGAGATGTTTGAGATTAATTACGAAATTGCCATTGAGTTTGTATTTAAAAATCTGCACTATTTCCAAATATTGAAACTAACATATCTCCCTCATTATAAGGTCAAATAGAGTGATTCAAAAACCTAACTTGACTGGAATTTCATGAGGAATCCATTGTAGGCATCAAAAATGAGTTTCGGCATTGTTTGTTACAAGAAACTAGATAGAACATTTGGTTAAAATTTGGCTACTAATGTCGTTGGAGTTTTTCTCAACTTGAAAGTTTGGAATCAGGAGAATTCAAGGATGTTCTTTAAGTTTGTTCCATGGGGTAAGGTCTAAACCATAATTTAAGTATTTTCTTTTGAGTGATTCCCTTGATTTAAGCTTTAATCTATGATTTTAATTGAAAACCCATTTAATTCCTTAAATCAAGACATAGGGTTATGTCATAAATTTTAAAAATTAAAAATGAGTTAGAGGCGTTTATATCTCTATTACTTTTGGGATTTTGTTCTCCTATATTAGGAGAACAACATGCTCGAATTTGGTGAGTTTAGGAGGATATTTTGGGAGATATGAGAACCAACTAGTGTAGGATGGACTCTTGGATTATGAACACCCAAGAGCGATTTTTGGAAAATTGGTTGAGCTATCGGACTCCGATATAGTCAGTTTTGTTCATGTGAGCTTGTATTGTTTTGGGCTTCGCTCGGGTAAGCTTAAATTTGGAATCCATGGCGGGCCGGACGTTGACTTTTATTGACTTTTTGGCTGTGGGCTTTAAATTAAATATTAGACCTTTATCGATTGAGTTTGTTTTCTTTGGAATTATTTGATGTTCTTGAGTTGCTTTTGGCTAGTTTCGAGTCATTCTGAGGTTGCTACACGCGGGGTAGCATTAGAGTATTGTTTGGCTTGTTTGGTATCGGATTCGACTTGCTTGAGGTAAGTAACATTTCTAAACTTGGTGTTGAGGGTATGAATCCCTGAACATACGTGTTATGTGTTAGGTATTGAAGTGACGCACATGCTAGGTGACGGGCGTGTGAGCGTGCACCTTGTGAATTTGATTCGGTTGATTCTGTGATATTGTGTAGTTATCAAATCTTATTTCTATCCATGAAATTTCTACGTGCTAGAGTAATTGAGTTGTGATCCATGTTAGAAATCATGTTTAGGCTATATGCTTATTCTGTTGAGACCCACTAAGGCAATTTCTGTTGCTGAGTGATTTGCTTAAATTGCAACTACATACTCAGTCATATTCATCCATTTTATATCATATCTCAGTCTATATTATCATTTATGGTTACATCATATATCATTATTTGGTTTCATTGGTATGAGATTTGTGAGCCCAAGAGACTGAAAAGATTGATGACTGAGTTGAGGCCGAGGGCTTGATTGTGACTGATATTTATGTGATAAAGTTGCACGCCGCAGCAGGCTTTATCGATTTATGATGGGATCAGGCTGTCCACCGCATTAGGTTTTTTATTCATTATGGGATCATGCTACACACCGTAGCAGGCCATGTTCGCTTATATTAGTGCTTAGACAGGATCCGCCTCTCCGTAGCTTGACATACCAATAGTGAGCACAGGTACCGAGAGCCGAGTGCCGAGTAATTGAGCGTGAGACAGTGAGATTGAGTACTTTGAGAGTGTGAGTACATGAGCTCATAACTTTGATGCACTACATTTGACATGTATACTTGGCATGTAGGCATAAAGATGCATTTCCTTATGCTATATGGTTTTGTGACATTCATGACTTCATATGCACATTAACATGTAGGCATAGAGATGTACTTTCCTCATGTTATCTGAGAATGAAATATCTTATCTATTTTTGAAAGTTTTTAGAAAAAATCACATTTTTTGATTTACTCATATTTTGGTGATTTCGGTGAAAGATTCAGGTTTTTCTGTTATACTTGAAAAGTATGCCTATTTTCCGTAACTGTGAACGAGTTGAGCATCATATCTTTGAGTTATTGCTTGTACTGCTTTTATAATATTATTTATGAGTTGTTCTTGGCTACTGGTATGGGACACTGACCGTTATCCAAGCTCATCACTTTTTTCAGCCTAAGATTAGCTTTGTTACTTATTGAATACATGGAGCTGGTTTTACTCATGCTACACCTCTACACTTTGCGTGCAGATTTTGGAGTTTATGTTGATGTGCATGGATGGAGCTGGCATTGAAGATGTCCTTACGTTCTGGTTATAGCTGCATCTTGTTCTTGTTATCTTTAGATTTATAAATCTGTTTATGTACGTTTCGACCAAATGATGTATTTATTTCATTCCATCTTTGTAAGTTCTAACTCTTAGAAGCTCATGATTTGTACTACCAGTCATTGGGAAGCTGTATAAAATTCAGTTATTTCATTTTTGACTCTTATCATTATTATTATATTGTGGTTTATTATTAATTGGCTTACCTAGCTGGTTGGGTTAGGTGCCATCATGACTAGTTGGATTTTGGACCGTGACAATCGAGTTGTTCACCTCGGCAGTTGTATGAAACACTCTTATGGGATCAGGCCGCTCGCCTCGGCAGAATTGTTCATAATGTTTGATAAGAAGTCATTGTGCCCATGAGTTTTCCTGACTTGAAGTGTGGCCTTTTACCTGGTGTTGGTTATTATGTATTCCATTCGAGGTAGTATCCGATATATGAGGACTTTGTGTTTACTGTTCAGTTGAGGATCGTATTGTGTACTTATATTTTTTTCACTATTCTTACTTGCCATGTACCTGCCTACTTTTATTATTATACTTGATTTATTAGACCACTAGTAATTGTCGTTGTCGATCCCTAACTACTTCACCAAGGTTAGGCTAGATATATACTGGGTACGCGTTAATTTACGTACTCATTCTACACTTCTGCACTAATTGTGCACGTTCTAACAGGTTCATTAGTGGTCATCTTGGCGCATAGGCGTAGCTGCTGAGGGGACTTTATGGTGAGTTGCATTCCATGCTACGATGCGCAACACACAAAGTCTCCATCTATCTATCTTATTTTCCAGACAGATCTTGTATTATTATTGTACTCCCTGATAGATGCTCATGCACTTGTGATACCAGAATTTGGGAATTTAGATTTTGTATAGGTTGTCTTCTGTTACGACTTGGGTTTTATATTTCGATCACATCAAATATTTAAAATAATAACATATGTATAAAATAATAAAATAAAAAAAGAATGAACTTTCACTCTTTACTTCTTAAGTTAATTTGAAATGGATCTTGGATCCACAATTGACATATTGATTTTATTGTTTGCTAGCCTCGACATTGGCGCTATCACGACCTATCGCGGGATTTGGGTCGTAACAAATACGCTTATTTTTTCTTATTGTGATAAAGATGATTTTGATATTATTTGAGCTGCTTTTCCTTTGGAAGTATTATGTTGTTATTGTTATCGTTGGCTGTTAAAAGTGAGTAGCAGACTTGTTAGACACCCAATTTAGTCCTTCTATACTCGAATTTATCACATTAAGCTGCTATTTTACTTTAAAAGGTCATAATGATACTTATAATATGTTTATATTATTAGAAGTATTATAAGTTTTTTTTAACCTTTTGTTATAAATTCTTAAACATATTTCTTTATTTATTTAGTAAATTAATAAATTTCGGGAGCATAAGACATTGCAGTTTATTTCTAATTTGTTCAAGTATTTATAAAGGTGCATTTATTTAATTATTTTATGTTTTTGCTTTACAAACTTTATTTACGTATTTGAATTACCATATTTTAATTATTTTTTATAGTATTACCGATATATTATAAGTTTAATAATACCGTTGTTAATATTGCTAGTGTCATCATTGATGTTATTAATATTATTGATTAGTACTCCTTCTGTTTCAATTTATGTGAACTTGTTTGATTGGACATGGAGTTTAAGAAAAAATTATGACTTTTGGAATTTGTGGTCCGAAACAAGTCAAAAAGGGGCCCAGGGTATTTGTGTGGTTATAAAATCTTCTCATTAAGGGTAGAATTGTAAGTTTAAGCTAAATTATTTCCAATTTTAGAAATGGATCATTCTTTTTGGAACGGAGAGAATATCATTTTTATTATTATTATTTTTATTATTATTGTTGTTGTTGTTGTTGTTGTTGTTGTTGTTGTTGTTGTTGCTGTTGTTATTACCATGTCATTTTGATAGTAGCTCAATCATTCTCCTAAGACCAAGCCCAAAAAACATATTTCTAGTCTAAACCAACTCAAAATCATTTGGGAATCTTAAGGAAATGTACCAAAAAAATATTTACCAACAACTAGCCATTTTAGTCATGCTACCAGAAAATAGCCAAAAAGAATTACCATTGATACCCAACGTCAAAAGACATAGGCAAAATGAGATTTTTTAAGTAGATATTATTGTGATTTGTTGAAAATACATAGATGAGAAAATATACAAAATTTTACGAAGCTTAAAGGTGAATTAGATTAGCTTGGAATCAAAATTCATTATTGATGATATATAATATTAAGAAGATTGGGCAAAAAAGAAACGTTTTCAATGGGTATGGTTGAAATCGTTGAAAATACATAGATGAGATAATATATAAACTTTGAGCAAGATTGGAGGTGATTTGGACTGGTTTGGTATCAAAATTTATAGTTAAAGTCGAGTTTAAGAAATTCATCAGCGACACATATATCCAACATGTATCACGTATTGTATCTCACACAGGGATACATGAATATACAAGTGATATGCATTTGATACACATATGATACATATGTGATATACAAATGATACACATATCATCTTTTTCCATGTTCATCTTTTACTTCGAATTTTCAATTCAAACCATCTCAAAACTCCATTGAATCATCACAAAACTGAAATTCAAACTTCTTAAGATATACCAAATCTATTCCAATACACCAACTCAAAGAGAAATTTGACCTTTTTGTGCTAAAATTAGCTGATAATATTTTATGAATATTTTATAATGAGTTATTTATGGGCGGACATAATTGGTAGTTTTTCAAAGAGATATTTACCTATATGTACTACATTAGAAACTTATTTACCCTTACTGCTTAGATTTTAACTTAACTACCAGTTGATATACAATTTACCAATTATATACAAATTAGTATTAATGGGTATCCCTATTAGGAATTGAATAGGGAATATCAGTTCCTCTCTCTCTCTCTCTCTCTCCCTCTTCCTCTCCCTCTCCCTCTCTCTCTCTCCCTCTCTCTCTCTTACATTCTTTGTTCTTTTCCCAATCTTATTTCTTTATTTGATTTTCTCTGTTTTCTCATATATATTGTCCTTTTTTTTTCTAGATTATTCATCAATATATTTCAATTGTTTTACTATACAATTTTAACATACCAATTTCCTTCTATATTTCACAATTGGTGTTCGAATTGAAATTTCAATCAATAATTTTGAAGGTTTTTTAATCTCCACCATTGACAGCCATTAAAAGCTTTGAAGCTTTGAATTCAAATTTGAGTAGTTTTAAAAATTATTATTTATTTTTATTGAGTATTATTGCAAATGATTGGGAATATTCTTTGGAGTTTATATCTCAATTGCGTTCCACTTATTGAACAGGGTTCTATGGTCGGTCCGTGACCCCTGGATGCCGAAGGCGTCCTTGGGGTGATCTCGTAGTTCCTACGGGGTGGAGATGAAACAGCCCGGATCACCAGCTAAGGCCCCTAAATGATCGCTCAGTGATAAAGGAGATAGGGGTGCAGAGACAGCCAGGAGGTTTGCCTAGAAGCAGCCACCCTTGAAAGAGTGCGTAATAGCTCACTGATTTTTTGAGGATGTTTGGTGAAGATTAGAGTTTATTTCGTCTGGATTCAGAAGAAGAAGACGACATGCAATATATATAGAAAATTGTATTAAAGTTGTATGATCGTTGTATGTAAATTGTATTTAGGTTGTATTATGTTGTAGTTATATATATTTTTTATTTTGCATGTTGCATGAAATTTAAAAAATAGTTGTATAATGTATGAAATTTATATTTAACTTATAAATACTATCTTTTACATAAAGTTATTGATATGTATCAAAATTGTGTTAAAAAAATTTTGATTGGAATTTTAGAGAGAAAGAACAACACACCACATACAAAATATACAGAAATCATATACAAAATACATATAAAAGACACTGTATAAATTTTGTATGAAAATTGTATTTAAGTTGTATGATGTTGTAGTTGTATTTAATTAGGTAAAAATAGTGTATGACAGTTGTAGATAAGTTATAAATAAGCTGTATACTATATAATTAATTGTATAAAATTTATTTTTAGTTTATATGTTATAGATACATCAAATTTGTATGAAATTTATTTTTAATTTGTATGCTGATGTACCAAAAAAATTTATCATGTTTTTATTGTTGCTGCTGCTACATCGACAAAGCTGGATGCATTGAATAATTTACTTAAATTTCGAGTTTTGCGGAGGTGTGCATCCTGAACTTTTTAAATTTTCTTTTTTTGCATTGAACCCTAGGGTTGTGACAATGAAAAACCAAAAAACAAATCGTCTGTTTCAAGCACCAAAACAGCGTATAGCAGATGTACCCACCAAAATTACTATGATTATTCTCTCAAAATTATCAGTGAAATCCCTCTTATGATTCAAATGTGTTTGTAAACAATGACATTCATGGATTTCAAATTCCAAATTTGAACTCTCTACTCAAAAAAAGCGTTTGTGCTTTCAAAGCACAAAGAAAGATCAACTTTCCGTATCATAAACCAATAACAATATTTCAAATTCAAAATATCTAATTGAGATATAATGTGTTGGGTTCTTTTGATGGTCTTCCGCTGATAGGGATGACAAGTAGTGCAGAGCGGTGCGGGTGCGGTGCGGGTTTTCTCTTAACCCGCAAAATTTCAACCCGTCCCGCCCCGCTTAGTAAATGCACCCGCGTTCACCCGCACTGCATCCACACTCGCGCCACCCACCCCGCCCCGCACCCGCTTAACTTTTTTTCCCTTTATTTTGTTAGTTTATTTATTTTTTTATCTTTTGGCTGGATTTTTTTTGTACATTTATTATATCTACTCGTACTTTTATTAATTTCAAAGAGTTGCAGATTTTGTTAGTCTTAGAAGTGTCAGACTTACTATAACTTCCTTTTGGGTACTAGTAAACGAAATATTCATTCTTTCTCCACATAATTTTTCTATTTATTCGCTTTATTTTACTACTGATTTGGAAATACCGAATTTATTATGTTTGAAGTTTACTTAGCTTAGACTCAATTTCCATCGGTATGGGTTTCATCTTCATTATGGTAGAAAATTGAGTTTCCTTCTTTAATGAATTTTTTAAACCCGCACCCGCACTGCATCCGCATACTTTTTATTTTTTTATTTTGACCCGCCCCGCACCCGCATGTGTTTAAACCCACACCGCCCCACATGTATTTAAAACCGCCCCGCCTCACACCCGCACCGCCCCATTGCCATCCCTATCCGCTGATAAACGTAAACAAGCATATTTTCCTAGGGAACCCAACTACTAGATTTTGTAACAAAGTGCTTGAGCATAGCATCTCGGCACATGATGATACGTGGGAGAATAGGGAGAGAGGAGAGGAGATAACAAAAAGAAAAAGGGTGTAACTGAATCCCCCAATTTAAGTTACTAATAATTGTATTTAACTAGAAAATAAGAATTTCGGTCAAAGCTTAATTTTAGAAGTATTCGAGATACTGATAATCAGGAAAAGGAATACTTTTGCGATGAGAAAGCAATTAGAGTTTGAAATAGCAAAGCAGTCAATATAAAGCAAGAGTAAATAAGTGTATTCTAGTAATAATCAGTACATATCCATACAAATGACATTTTACTTTCTTTTATAGCTACTTTTAGGTACAATGTCTCTTCCTTCTCGTAATCGAGTCATTATAAGTAATTAATGACATTAATGAAAAACTATAATTGGCAATCGTAACTGTTTCTTGAAGATTCTGTAACGTTTCTAATCATTCACGCTCATTAATTGAAGATTAACGAATCTGTACTTTTTGCTGTCTTGATTCACTCCACTGGTGTCTCTTCAAATTACGAAAAGACTCTAGCAACCGTTTCTTCTTGTATTCTAGACGTTTAGCTCGTACCTATTAAGACTCACATCTCTTTAAGTACTCTTCCCCAACAGTCACTTTTTTAATGATCCATGTGTCCTGCCAGGTCAGCCACATACTTAATTCCACGTGTAATATTTGTTTTCCCCAATACAGATAGTCCCTCCACTTGCCATTTATTCAGCAATTGAATATTTGGGAAGTGGATCTTTTCTATGGCGGGAATTTTTGCCGCCGTTTCCCATGTACCATTATACCTTTCTCTGAACTAATGCATCGCATGTCACTTCCATTTAATACCTATGACACGTGGTAGTCATCGATTGGCTCTGAAACTCTACAACGGGTTTTAGGGCTTTTTTGCGCCTGCTCCAGTCACGAAGTGACAGTTTTCATAATGACATTTCCATCATTACCTTTTTTGTATGACGGTTGCTTCTGCATATAAATACATCTTTTGCCTTGACTTCTACGGAAAAAACTTTCTTCAGTGTGCCTTATTCACATTTTATTCTCGTTCTTCAACACGTTCTGCTTCTCCATACAACTATGTCTTCCTCAAACCATGATCCTCAAAAAGTTCTTATTGTAGACGAACTCCCTCTTTCTCCTACCAGAAGTAGGAGAGGTGGTAGGCTGCATATTTTAGGAGCAGTATCCGTACGGGGTTCTTCTTCTCAACCTAGTTCAACTCCTCCATCGTCTTCTAGAACTAGGGCTTCTTTTTCACATAGGTCTTTTGCTAAAAATAGAGACTCTAATGAACCGATACGTGAACCTTCGTTTGATGAGATCCTCACTGCTAAACTTTCCTTATATTTAGATAGAGAATCAATTAGAAATCAAGTTACTTCTATGACTTCTCATGATCAGGTTGATGTTTACCCATCCCAAATTACTGAGGGTTTGATTTCCGTTGTACGTAGAGACTATCATTGGAAATTTGATTTTCCAATTCTTGTTCCCAATGAAAATCAAAGGATAACTTCTTTTAAAGTCTGCTTTTCTTTTGTGTAAACATATCCCTTCACATTAGGTTTTAGGCCTCCTATTGACCCAGTCATTGTTGAATTTTGCCGTTTCTTTGATGTGTGTTTAGGACAGATTGGCCCTATTCTATGGAGGACTGTGTCATGCCTTAGGTATTTGGCAAGACTAGCTCAATTACCCTTCACCTTTTATCATCTAATCCATCTTACTCTCCCAAATTATTCTGTCATGGGATTTTTACTCTCGTGGCGAGAAGTAAGAGAGTTATAGTCAACCCTGAGGATGATAAAGATCATGGCTGGTACTGGTTTGTCGCTACTCCCACAATTGGGTTAGTAAGTGAAGAGAACATGCCCTTCCCTGAGAAGTAAAACTTTGCACGTGGTTTTTCTTTCAATCTTTATTATTTCTTTTCCATTTTGTGTAGAGCCTAAACTTCTCGTAAATGTTTTACTTTTCCCTTTCAGCAACCATGGGAACTGTTGAGGAGATTTCCAATTTTCGTGGTTGAGTAGAAAAATTGTTAACAATTACTCCTATGGAAGTAAGGTCTTGGAAGTATCTTTCAAATAGATTTGGATGGAAAGTTAAGACTCACAGTAACTTTCTCTTCGACTTTCTCCTTTTTCTTTATTCTTATCTTAGAACTTATTAACCTTCCTCTTTATTAGGGTTCCCCATTTGGGGTGTACGTGCTGAATCAATTGCTGCCTCTAGGATTTCTTTAGCAAAAGCTTAGGAAATAATATTGAGTTCTTCATAAAAAATAAAAGCTAATAGACCACGGGATTATGAAGAGGAGAAGGAAGAAGGCTCATTAATTCGTAAGCCTCGAGCCAAAAGACGGGTCGTTTCTGGTAATGAATCCACTCTTCCTCTCATCCTGTTTTTGTGTTTGAGCCTGAAAGTGCTACTTTATTGAGTTCTGATGAAGAGACGCATGCAGCACCCTATGACTCTACTGAACACCTTTTCTCTCGTGGATTTGATGATGAAAGCTTGGCTTAATTTCTGAGGAAGTGCCTCTTGCCTCTTTTCCTGTGTCTGCTTGATCGCAGCCAACTCCACACTACTACAAAGTAGGAAGAGAGGGTCATAATAACTTTTACCCGATATGAGGTTTGAGTGGGTATTTGTTTAGACTAGAATCGTATAATTGTTCCAAATGTCACTTCCAACATTTTTGGGTTTTCTTTTATAGACTACTATTATCCACTACTAATTAGAATTTAAACTAAATTACGCTAAGATATGATATCTAAGAGTTATATCTAATGGATTAAGGGGCACTAGGGTAATAACATTCACCTAGGTGGCTAATTAACGGGTAATTGCTTCTAAGGCATTGATTGACATGATTGGGGAAATATGTATAACTGTTGCACAATTTTACCCACTCTCACACCTCTCGGTAGAGAGAGTGATTTTGTCCAATTGACTCTCTCGAGACCAAATGGGTAGGCAAATTAGTTCAAGCAACTAGGGTTCAAATCGGGTAATTACTCTCTCTAGGTTTAACGTTTTAATTGGGACTATGAATTCTCTTGAGTCCATCCCAATTCCTTGTTGGGTCAATTTTGGAGACTTAGGCTCTCTCTCTCAAGAAGAGCCAAATTAACTTAGCACAAACCAGTATTTACAACCACCAATGCATAAGTTAAACCATAAAATTGACCCAAATACAAATACCCATAGTCAATCTAACCTTAAATCACAACACCTATCAATTACCCACACTAGGGTTGAGCCACAACCCTAGCTAATGGGTTTAGCTACTCATGCTAGAACAAGAAATTAGAGAAATAGATCAAGAAGAAGACATATTAATTAAACGCTCAAGTAAATACAAGAGAATCTATTGTTAAAACTAAGCTAAAGTGCCCAAAATGGCTAAAAAATAGGTCTCACAAGCGCAACTCAAAGTCTGGAATTAACTGTTTCCCTAAAAATGGAAAAAGGTTCTATTTATACTAGGCTGGAAAAACTGGACAAAAATACCCATGCGGGGTCATTGCGGGCCTCACAAAATGGACCGTGGCCACACTAGGCTCTTGGAATTCAAAACTTAGCTCTCTGAACTTGGGCTCCGTGGACCGCGCAGAATGGACCGCGGCCGCGGAGGCAGCTAACGCGATCCGCACAAATATGACCGCGGACTGCATGGGCATGGACTTTGGCAATTTCAACTCTCTGAATTTTTCTTCCGCGGACCGCACATAATGGTACTGCGGCCGTGGAGCCTTCATCGCGGACCGCACAATATGGAGTGCGGCCGCGTTGCTTGAAGCCTTAATTTCCAACTCTCTGAATCTACGTAGTGCGGACCACATAAAGTGTACCGCGGCCGCACTAGGTTTTGTGCCTTGAATTATGCTCTCTGAATCCCCCTAGTGCGGACCGCACAAAGTGTAGTGCGGTCGCACTAGGCCTATTTGTCCTGAGTTTGCCTTGTCTTTGATACTTGAGCAGGTTTCACTCCTTTTGAGCCGAATTTTGACATTTCGTCATTTTGTCGATCAAACCTGCAATCAAGCACAACTTATGAGCCTTTTGGGACTATTTTGTAAGAATTTAAAATCAAAGCGTAAGCAAGAAGGAGCATAAAACACGTTAAAATCCCTAGTTATCAACTCCTCCAAACTTAAGCTTTTGCCTGTCCTCAAACAAAATAAGACCCACCCCTTAAGGTAAAATCCAAGAATTTTCAGCTATCCTAAAGTAACCTCAACAAGCATCAATTGGGACTAACAATTTCCCTCAATACGAATGCATCATTAACAACATTTAACCTTTGAAAAACTATGGGTCAAGTGTGACACAAGAGCATCAAAAGTTGACTCATTACATCAAAGAACTCTCTCAATTACTTTGGTCATTGTGGAACCCAAACTCACACATCCTCAACTCTCCTAACCAAACCTCACCTTTTAGAATATTGGCACAAAAATTGAGGTTAATGGGAATTCACTCATCTTTCTTAAGAAAAGGTCACAAGTACAGCTCTAGGTACCTTATGATTGCCCCTTATGTAAGTATCCACTAATGTAAGCTTCATTCAACTTAAGATCACATGGGGCTTTTGTGGAGTCGTTGTGAAGGATTTTGGGTTAGGGTAGGACATGTTTTTGTTTAAGTGGGTTCAATCTTCCCTTAAGCACTTCTTTTGATTCATTTGGCACAACTCTCTTGATTCTTTGAGTCATTTCACTTCTTTCTAAGGGGTTAGAGAGACACATTAACACTCTTTCTTATGCAATTCAAACCGTTTCTCCTTTTTCAACTTTCCACACCTTTATTGCTTTTGCTTTTCTTGAATCTTTTTTTTAATTTTTTCTCACATGTGAGCATTCTTTTTGTCTTGTGCTTTTCTTTCTTTTTCATTGCCTCTCCTTTTCTTCATTTTTGTGCCTTATACCACTTTGTGGTCATCTTCGTCTTTCCCCCCAAACTTATATTTTTGCCATGTGCTCAAGGACAGATCGAGTGCCAAGAGAGGGTATCTTTTAGAACGGGTATAGGCTTGTAACATGGTTCTTGAAAGAAAAAGGTCTAAGGCTCAAAAGGGTTAACTAGGGATCATTTTATTGGTAGGCTATGGAATTGTTCAAACTTTGGATCAAAGAGAGCCTATAATCACTTCTCAAGTCAAGTTTCACTCAAGATTTTGTCTCAACAAACATTCAGGGAAAGTTCTAGACCATTGGCTCGGAACTTGGACTTGCAAGTAGATTTCTCACCACACAGGCTAAAGGATTGCTAAAGACATAGATTCGGGGGCCCATAACGACCTTAGATACGATTTGAGAACACAATGGTCCTGAAAAACTACTTGATGATTATCGGCCAACGCAAGGGTCTCAAGGCCACAACTTTAACTATCCTAAACACAACATTTTGTCTTTGACCATGGGATCAAAGGCAAATGTGCTAGGCCCCAGTGAAGCTTTGCTTGAGGTACCCTTAACTATAAACTACCGAAAACAAAAAAACAAAAAATGGACTCAAACCTTTAAGAAGGTTGTCACGCCATCTATCATTGGGAAGAGCCACCCAGTTCACACAATACTCCACCTTTGGAAAGAACTGTAGCATTAAGAAAACCAAAGGCTTATTAAAACATCCAAAACAAAACATAAGGCTACGAGCCTATATAAGAAGCTAACAATGAAAGAAATTTTTGAGAAAATAGAAAATAGGATGAATATGTACAATAGGGGACTGAATATACAACGGGGAATGAATATATACAATTATATAACTTTATATACAGGCCCAAGGAAGATAAAAAGTACGATAAAAGTAACTAAATGTAAGATTATACAGACCAAATGAAAATCAAGAAAGCATAAACTAAATCAGTATATGTATATATATATATGTGTATATATGTGTATATATATATATATATATATATATATATATATATATATATATACAGTCATCCAAGGATAAAAAGTAGGGCACACCCCCTCAAATAAAAGCTGGCATTGTCCCCGATGCCAACTAACAAAATAAGCACCAAAAAGTATAAGGAAAGAATATGAAGACTCCCTAAGCTGCATCCGTCTGCATAGGATCATGAGTGGTCCCTGGGTCCTCAGTATGCTCTTGAGCCTCAGACTGGTTCCCGGTATCCTGCTACTCAGTACTGGGACCTGGGCCTGGACATGTACTGGCTCTAGCTCTGGTACACCCTGTGGCTGACTGGAGGAAGTCTCCGGTGGGTCCGCCAACTGGATGATGGCATGCATTAGGGATCTTCCTCCTATTCTTTGGAGGCCTATATATCTGCTCCGGATCTGTGGCTACTGCTGGCACTGGTGCTGGAGCTGGGTCCTCAAACAATAAGTCTAAAGGCAGCTGGTCTGCCTTCAGTCTCTTGCCCTCAACTCCTTCACGGACTCCCTGGAGGCCCGTGTCTTTCGCAACTTTTTGTGCTTCTTGGCAAGCTCCTTTAGAGCCTTGCCATATGAATCCACTACCTTAACTAAGGCACTCTGGGTACTGAGGATTTTCTGCTGGTTTTCTAAAATATTAATCAATGCATCCTCAATGGATTGTGGGACCTGTGCTGGCTGTGGTGCCGACTGAGCCTCAACGGTGGAGGTCAAGGTAGACAACTTGGATGAAGCAGTATACATCTACTAGTTCAGGCTCTGAAGTGTCTGGCTTAGCCGGTAGGCAGTGATAGGATGGGCCCGGGAGGATGGAATCTCCGGGCCAGCTGAGGTAGAAGGACCTGGAGGTAAGTTAGCAGAAGTGGAAGGTCCGGGAGGCATGGCAACAACTATGGACGCAGGCTCAGTGGAAGCCTCTACCACAATTGGCTCTTCAGACTGGCCAGTTGGACCAGAGGCAGGGGTCTTGTAGTTCTTGTCCTTAGGGTTGTTTGGCCCCATCAAACTATACCATGAGAATGGAGCAACTGGTTTGGCCTTGACATCATATGGCTTCTTTTCCACCTCCAAGTCCCAGATATACATAGAGAGGGTGTTGGGGAAAGGGTAGTTCCAATTAGTTTCCACACCACAAGAGAGATGATGTGGGACATCACATTCCCTATATTGATGGGGTATCCTGCCATGATTGATGCAACCAATACAGCTTGGTGGATAGGAAGACTCTGGTCATGTGTAGTAGGGTCCAACCTGCTGCAGACAAAAGTCTCCCAACCCCTAGCTTCAAAGTTCAGGGTCCCCCTCAGTATTTTGACCCCCGCAGTCAACCATTCAGGCACGGTACTTGGGATTTCCAGGTATTGAGCTAACCATGGACGGACTTCCTCACCCATCTCTAACTTCGGCAAATATAGAGTCTCGTACTCATCATTGAAGCCCAAATAATCATTCAGAGGCTGCCCATCGAGCAACGCCTTTTTGTCTCAAACCTTGGTCACTTTGGAACCCTTGACGATGTAGGCCACATTACAATAGAATTGCTTGACCATATGTTCATTTGCATCTATACACTTCTCCATAAATATCTCCTAACCCGGTCTAGTTCTAAATTCAATCTACACGTTAGGGTTGTGGGGTAGTAAGTCTTTGTCAATAAAGTTCCTCTCCGGTATCAAATGCCTCACCGTCCACCACTCCCTAAACTTATGATATGCTACTTGGCTTACAAATCTTTCCTCCCAAACAGCGGGCTTCCTAGTTTGGTCAATGCCTCCCACCTGAGGTTCACCGCCCTCAACTCCCTGTACCTTATCCTCATCTCCGCCTACACTGTCCCCAGATATTGAAGCTGTGGGGGAGGTGGAGTCGTCTCTACTACCGGGTGCTGACCCTCAGTTGAATCAGAAACGACATTAACTGGCCTCCAGATAGTGGGTGATGGAGGAGGAGTATCATCAGTCAATTGTAAGTTGGAGATGATATGATTTGGGACTGAGTCGGAAGAGACATCCCTTGATGGTTGATACTTACTCCCCGAGGAATGGGAAACAGCTCTATCTGCGGCTTTTATCACATTTTTGGTTTGTTTTATATTTTCCCGAGCTTGGGGAGTGAATTTGACTATTCTCTTTCCTTTGCCCCCCCCCGGGAGGAATCACCTCTCCCGGGTTGTTTTGATCCTTTGCCTCCTCGTTGTTTAACTATTGTCTACAAACACAAGTATCTAACTTTGTTAGTCAGCAAAGATAGTGAGACAGATGTGAATAATTAATTTCAGAATAGAAGCAGAAAGTTGCAGACACAGTTGTAGAAATAGAAAAGTGCGAATCACACAAAAAGGCAGTGCGGCTGCATTGAGGCCACCCCGGACCGCACAGAAATGACCGCAGTCCGCATAGGTTTAAAGCCCCCAAACACAACTCTCTGAATCTCACCACTACAGCCCGTACAAAATGGTATCGCGACCGCTGTGGGCCAGTGCGGTCAGCATAAAATGTTGTGCGGACGCACTGGTCAAAGGTACCTCTCTGAATCTCATCACCGTAGCCTGCAAAAAGTGGTAATGTAGCCGCGGTGAGACTACCGCGGACCGCACAAACACGACTGCGGTCCGCAGTGGATGCCTAAACCTGGAACTGAGTTAGGGTTTTGGGATTTTGCATTTTAGTTCAAATTTCACCTAGATATGGTCCCTACTCAATTACCTAGTTCAATTATGCTCCTTAAGTCTACAAAAATTAACATTTAAAACTAACAACCCTAAAAATTGAAGAAACACAGGAAGAAAAAGAAGCTACAGGATAATAAAATTGAAAATAAAATGAAATTAAACAATTAATCTAAACTAAAGGTTGAATGGTTACCAGATATTGAGAAGAAGTGAATTAACACAATGCAAGCAAGAATTCGTGAGCAAGGAAGAGGGATGAACAGTGTTTTAGGTCTCTGAGAGTGAAATTCGCGAAAAGAGTAAAAGGGGGTCCCTGGGGTCTATTTATAGAAAAGCCTATGGGACCCACACTCACTTACCAGCGTGGCCGCGCAAAACGGACCACGGTCCATACTGGGTTTGTTCAGAAGAAGTTTGAGAAGACAACCTCTGTTGTCCGCACAAAATAGACCGCGACCGTAGAGGTCCACTACGGTCTGCACAAAATGCCATGCGACCGCGGTGGCAAACTTCAGAGAGTCCTCATATTGGCTCACACCAGTACGGACCGCACAAAATGTAGTACGACCGTACTGAAAACTTCAGAGACAACAATTTTGCAATTATGTCCTGCACTGCATGAACTCAATCCTTGAAAATCAAAGAGAACAAAAAGAAAAACACATGGGTTACCTCCCATGAAGCGCCTGATTTAACATCGTAGCACGACGCGGGTTACCATCACATCATTTGAAATGAACCACAACCACCACATGGTTGTCATCGAACTTCCCGAGATAATGCTTGACACGGTGCTCATTCACTCTAAAGACTTTACACTTTTGTTCTTCAAATCTAGAGCATCAAATAGGGTCACACACAAAACTTCAAATGGTCCACTCTACTTTGATTTTAGCTTTCTCGGAAACAACCTTAGATGAGAGTTGAACAAGAGGACCAAATCAGCAACATTGAACTCCTTTCCACGACCATATTTGTCATGAAGGTACTTCATCTTGTCCTTATACAAGGATGAACTAGAGTATGCATGGAACCGAAATTCATCAAGTTCATTGAGTT
Organism: Nicotiana glauca; assembly: GCA_026770625.1. NCBI lineage: Eukaryota > Viridiplantae > Streptophyta > Magnoliopsida > Solanales > Solanaceae > Nicotiana > Nicotiana glauca. The sequence continues at coordinate 25,855 of MU789461.1, forward strand.
GTTCAACACGAAGATTGACTGCAACATCCCACTCAAGATTAAGCTTCCTCAAGGCCCACATGGCCTTATGCTCTAATTCTACTGGTAGGTGAAATGCTTTCCCAAACACCAACCGGTACGGTGACATACCAATTTAGGTCTTGTAAGCGGTCTGGTAAGCCCATAGAGCATCATCTAACTTTCTGGACCAATCGGTCCTATTGGCATTGACAGTTTTGGCAAAAATGCTCTTGATTTCCCTGTTTGACACTTCAACCTGGCCACTTGCTTGAGGATGATAAGGTTCAGATACTTTGTGATTGACACCACACTTGGAGAGCAAGGCATCAAAAGCTCTATTGCAAAAATGCGATCCTCCATCACTAATGATTGCCTGAGGTGTACCAAACCTTGTAAAAATGCTCTTCTTTAGAAATGCCACCGCACTTCTAGATTCATTGTTGGACAAGGCCACGGCTTCAACCCATTTTGACACATAATCAACTGCTACAAGAATGAAGGTATTCCCACACGAGCTAACAAAAGGGCCCATAAAATCGATACCCTAAACATCGAAGATATCTACCTCAAGAATTGTGTTTAGAGGCATCTCATGTTTCTTATAAATCGCGCTTGATCGGTGACATTGATCGCATCTTTTCACTAAATCACTTGCATCTTTGAACAAGGTTGGCCAATAAAAATCGCAACTCAAAACTTTCGAAACCGTTCTCACCCCTCCATGATGGACACCATAGGGGGATGAATGAGAAGCCTCCAAAATACTCAATTGCTCTCCCTCTGGGACACACCTTCGAATCAAACCATCCGTGAAAATCTTAAACAAGTATGTCTCATCCCAGTAGAAATCCAAACTATCCCACTTGAGCTTCTTCTTTGGTTAAAAGAGAGCTCACACGGGATTATTCCGGTCACGAGGTAATTAGCAACATCGGCAAACCATGGTATTTCATTCATTGATATTGCGAGGAGTTGCTCGTCGAGAAATGAGTCATTGATTTCTAGGCCATCACAAGGCCTCTCCTCCTCCTCCAAACGGGATAAGTGGTCCGCCACTTAATTCTCACTACCTTTTCGGTCCACAATTTCTAGATCAAATTCTTAGAGTAGTAGCACCCATCTCATCAATCCTACCTTTGAGTCTTTCTTTGTCATCAAATACCTAAGGGCAGCATGATCGGTATGCACAATGACCTTAGCCCCCATAAGGTATGGCCTAAACTTTTCCATGGCAAAAAAAATAGCCAATAATTCCTTCTCCGTCACTGTATAGCTCCTTTGAGATTCATTCATAGTCTTGCTTGCATAGTACACGGGATGGAACATTTTGTTCACTCGTTGGCCCAAAATAGCCCCAACTGCAACGTCACTTGTGTCGCACATGAGCTCAAAGGGTAAGCTCCAACATGGTGCGGTAATGATCGGGTAGTGGTCAACTTATGCTTGAGAAGTTTGAAGGCCTCCATGCATTTCTCATCAAAAACAAATTTAGCATCTTTCTCTAGCAACTTGCAAAGGGGTTTCACAACCTTCAAAAAATCCTTGATAAACCACCGGAAGAACCCCGCATGCCCAAGGAAACTCCTCACCTCTTTGACAGATTTGGGGGGAGGGAGTCTTGAAATCACCTGGATCTTGGCTTTGTCTACTTCAATCCCATGCTTAGAAATTTTGTGGCACAACACTATACCTTCTTCAACCATGAAATGGCATTTTTCCCAATTGAGCACTAGGTTGGTGTCTTCATACCGGGCTAAAACTCAATCCAAATTGCCCAAGCACGCTTCAAAGGAGTCACCAATCACACTAAAATCATCCGTAGAGACCTCCAATATGTCTTCCACCATGTCGGTGAAAATAGCCATCATGCATCGTTGGAAGGTCGTCGGAGCATTGAACAACCCGAACGACATTCAGGAGAAAGAAAATGTACCATATGGGCATGTGAATGTGGTCTTCTCTTGGTCCTTTGGGGCAATTAAAATTTGATTATGCCCCGAGTAGCCATCCAAAAAGCAATAAAAAGCACGCCCCGCAAGGCGATCAAGCATTTGGTCGAGGAACAGCAATGGGAAATGATCCTTTCGGGTTACCTTATTTAGCTTCCGGTAGTCCATGCAAACTCTCCACCCGGTAATGGTTCGAGTGGGAATAAGTTCATTGTTTTCATTTGTCACCACAGTCATCCCACCTTTCTTCGGCACACATTATACCGAAGAAGTCCATGAGCTATCGGAAATTGGATACACCACACCTGCATCTAGCCATTTGATCACTTCTTTCTTCACCACCTCTTACATTGCCTCATTGAGCCTCCTTTGGTGTTCTAAGGAAGGCCTTGCATCCTCGTCCAAAATGATTTTATGCATGCAGAATGCGGGGCTTATACCCTGAATATCGGCCAATGTCCACCCAATTGCTTTCTTCCTCCTTTTGAGAACCGCCAAAGTGGCATCTACCTGCAAGTTATTGAGTCAAGAAGAAATAATAACTAGTAAAGTAGAATTTGAGCCCAAGAACACACACCTACGGTGTGGAGGAAGTGGTTTCAACTCCAACAATGGTGGCTCCTAATAAATGGCTTAGTTGGTGGAGTTTTCCTATTTTCAAGATCTAAGGACAATTTCCTAGGCTCATAAGAATACGAGCCCATAACATGCAAAGCATTTACACACTCAACTCTACTAGAATCATCATCAACATCAAGATTTAGAAGCACGACCTCAAGTGGATCCTCCACATTAATCATAGAACTTGTGTCATCCACTATCACAACTGTGACAATGTCCACAAATGAGCACACTTCGGTGCTATTGGGTTGTTTTATGGATTTGCAAACATGGAAGATGACCTTCTCATCTCCCACTCGGAAAGTTAGCTCACCCACTTCAACATCAACCAATGCCTTCCGTGTTTCAAGGAGCTTCCTAGAATAATTGGGACTTCAAAGTCCATTTCACAGTCCAAAATAACAAAGTCGGTCGGAAATATAAACTTGTCCACCCGGACAAGCACATCATCAATTATGCCCAAAGGTCACTTTATCGAACGATCCGCCATTTGAAGTCTCATTAAGGTTGGCCTAGGTTGCCCAATTCCCAAAGTCTTGAAGACCGAATAAGGCATTAAATTTATGCTAGCCCCCAAGTCACAAAGGGCCTTGAAAAAATCCGCACCACCGATAGTGCAAGGGATAGTAAAAGCTCCAGGGTCTTCAAGTTTTGGGGCCATAGAATGCACGATAGAAATAACTTGGTGAGTCATCTCTATTGTTTCACAATCCATTGACCGCTTTTTCATCACCAAATATTTCATGAACTTTGCATAGCTCGGCATTTGTTTGAGGGCTTCCACCAACGACATATTTATTGACAAGCTCTTCATCATATCAATAAACTTTTTGAATTGATTATTATTTCTCTATTTTGCAAGCCTTTGAGGATAAGGCGGATATGGCCTAGGCAAATGTGCCTTGGCTATGGGCACCACCGTCTCGGGCATGTCAATCACGTGTTCCCTAGACGGGTTCACATCATCTTGAATTTCCACCTCGGTATCCTCAATATCTATCCTCACTTCATTGTTCAAGTTGTTCTCAACCACATCTTCAAATATCAAAGGAATCACATCTTCTTGGAATTCAACATCATTATCCACAACTTGCTTTTCTTTCGAGGCATTCACATCATTGCCTCTCCCGCTTCTTGTTGTAACTGCCATCACATGATTGTTCCCATCCTTTGGGTTCACTACCGTATCACTTGGTAGAGCACCCTTAGGGCGAGTATTCAACGATTGAGATGTTTGGCCTATTTGCACCTCCAAATTCCAGATATAGGTATTGTGGGAAGCCAATTGAGCATCGGAATCTTGGTTCTTATTCATCATTTGTTCAAACATAATTTCTATTCTTCCCATATCATTACCCGAAGAACGCCCTTGAGATTAAAATGGAGGCGGATTGTTCAATTGTTGGTACATCGGTGGCCTTTGAAAGCCTTGCCCCGGTTGCCTTGGTTTCCATTGTTTTTCCACCCGCCTTGACCATTGTTGTTCCAATTGTTGTTATTACTATTCCAATTCCCTTGGTTTCCTTGATTGTTGTTTCCCCAATTACCACCTTGGTTGTTGTTGTTCCAATTACCACCACCTTGTGGATTGCCCCAATTTCCTTGGGGTCGCCATTGTTGGTTTGAAGAGTTGCCTCGATTTCCTTGATAGTTAGTGACATATTGTACCTCTTCACTTTGCTCATCATAACACTCATTTGAAAAACCACCACCATCATTGTTGTCATATTTTTCACAATTCCCATGAGATTGTTGTCCTCTTTGCCTTCTCTTAAACATATTTACTCCTTCCATGACATTGACTTGGCGAGGATTTTGGACTTGTTGCGATTGCGACTTCGCCAATTGATTTATAGTAGTAGTAAGCTCGGCAATAACTTGACCATGATCATGTGATTCCATGTGCAAATGGATGACCGTGGGGTCACCTTGGGGCACTACTTTGCCATGCCGAAGAAGTGTCGGCCATTTCATCCAAAATATCACAAGCTTCATAAATTTGCCTCCGGCCAATTGGTTCACAATGCATTGATTAGTGGTGTTGATGTCCCGATAAAAGGTTTGTTGAATCATCACTTCGGTCATGTCGTTATTAGGGCACTCTTTCACCATAGTTCTAAACCGCTCCCATATCTCATGCAAAGGTTTTGTTGGTTCTTGCTTGAAGGCCAACATCTCATCTCGAAGTGCCACCATGTGTCCGGGTGAAAAGAATTTGGCAATAAACTTGTCTGCCAATTCATCCCATTTTGATGGAATGACTGGGGAGCCTTTCTAACTAATCCAATACTTTACCCCAAAGAGAGAACGGGAAAAACATCAATCTAAGTGCATCCTCGGACACGTTTGTTTGCTTGCTCCCCCAGCATGTATCTACGAACCCCTTTAACTACTTGTAGGCATTTTGATCGGAGGTGCCCGTAAAATACCATCTTTGCTCGAGCAAGGTCAACATGACATTTGTGATTTGAAAGTTCCCCACCCGGATTCGGGGAGGAACGATGGTACTCGCATACCCTTGATTTGAGAGGACTCTTGGATCCACTCTTGGCAGTGGTGGATGAGGGTCAGGAATATTGTTGTTGTCATTTGCATTTGCCTGACGGCTTCTATGTTGAGCTTGAGGTAATATAGGAACCTCATCTTGATCAACATCATCTACCTCATCCCCTGCAATCACGTTGCCAAGAGGGTCATTAGCATTGAGAGCCATTGGTACCTGAGTAATCGACACAAACAAAATTAGTAAACAAGAAGGAAAGAAGAACAAAACGCAAAACTAACTAAACAGATAGCCAAAACCGTTAGCTCCCCGGCAACGGCGCCAAAAAGTGATCACAGCCAACTCTACACTACTACAAAGTAGGAAGAGAGAGTCTCAATAGCTTTTACCCGATATGAAGGTCAGGATCGAATTCCTTAGAGAGCTAGAAATTGAAGCTGGGTATCTGTCTAGACTAGAATCGTGTAATTGTTCCAAATGTCACTTCCAACATTTTTGGGTTTTCTTTTATGGACTACTATTATCCACTACTAATTAGAATTGAAACTAAATTACGCTAAGAGATGATTGCTAAGAGTTGTATCTAATGGATTAAGGGGCACTAGGATAGTGACTTTCACATAGGTGACTAATTGACGGGTAATTGCTTCTAAGGCTTTGATTGACATGATTGGAGAAATATGTATAACCGTTGCACAATTTTACCCACTCCCACGCCTCTCGGTAGAGAGAGTGATTTTGTCCAATTGACTCTCTTTAGAACAAATGGGTAGGCAAATTAGTTCAAGCAACTAGGGTTCAAGTCGGGTAATTACTCTCTCGAGGTTTAACCCTTTAATTAGGACTATCAATTCTCTTGAGTCCATCCCAATTCCTTGTTGGGTCAATTTTGGAGACTTAGGCTCTCTCTCACTCAATAAGAGCCAAATCAACTTAGCACAAACCAGTGTTTGCAACCACCAATTCATAAATTAAACCATAAAATTGACCCAAATACAAACACCCATGGTCAATCTAACCTTAAATCACAACACCCATCAATTACCCACACTAGGGTTGAGCCACAACCCTAGATAATGGGTTTAGCTACTCATGCTAGAACAAGGAATTTGAGAAATAGATCATGAAGAAGACATATTAATTAAACGCTCAAGTAAATACAAGAAAATATATTGTTAAAACTAAGCTAAAGTGCCCAAAATGGCTACAAAATAGGTCTCATGAGCGCAGCTCAAAGTTTGGAATTAATTGTTGCCTAAAAATGAAAAAAGGTTCTATTTATACTAGGCTGGAAAAACTGGACAAAATAGCCCTGTGGGGTCATTGCGGGCCGCACAAAATGGACCGCGGGTGCACTAGGCTCTTGGACTTCAAAATTTGGCTATTTGAACTTGGGCTCCGCGGACCACGTAGAATGGACCGCGACCGTGAAGGCAGCTAACGCGATCCGCACAAACATGATCGCGGACCGCATAGGCTTGGACTTTGGCAATTTAAACTCTCTGAACTTTTCTTCCGCAAACCGCATATAATGGTAGTGCGGCCACGGAACCTTCACCGTGGACCGCACAATATGGAGTGCGGCCGCGTTGCTTGAAGCCTTAATTTCGAACTCTCTGAATCTACCTAGTGCGGACCGTACAAAATGTACCACGGCCGCATTAGGTTTTGTGCCTTGAATTATGCTCTCTGAATCTCCCTAGTGCGGACCTCACAAAGTGTAGTGCGGCCGCACTAGGCCAGTTTGTCTTGAGTTTGCCTTGTCTTTGATACTTGAACAGGTTTCACTCCTTTTGAGCGAAATTTTGACATTTCGTTATTTTGTCGATCAAACCTGCAATCAAGCACAACTTATGAGCCTTTTGGGACAATTTTTTAAGAATTTAAAATCAAAGCGTAAGCAAGAAGGAGCATAAAACATGTTAAAATCCCTAGTTATTACTGCTCCGATGGAACCTTAGTTGCATGTTCCTACTGCTGCCGCTATTGCTCCGCCCATGGCTATTTTTACTTCTTCGACCATTCATACTGCCATAACTTTTCATGTTGAAATTGTCTCTTCTAGTGGAAGTAGGACGATAGAACAAGTTACCATTGAAGTCCCCACAGACGGAAACGTTTTGAAGAAATCAGGCTAGCATGACGGGCGGTTAAAACCACTGATAGGCCCAGTTGAGAAGTCTAAACTGGAAAGTCACAGTTCTCTAACTTGGATGAATGATATTGTGCATTCATCTTTGAAGGTATAAACCTCATTTTTTTATCTCGTGTGATTTTTCTTTTATTAGTATCATATTTATTATTCTTACTATAGAGATTAATCTCATCGGTACAGAGATGATGAAAAGGATCATCCATATGGAGCAGCTAATGCATGACTATCATACTGAGGCAGATAATTGGAAAGAGTAGTACGAGAGTCTTCAACTTGAAATGGAAGTTTTAGAGGAAACAAGTGTACCTTGGAGCAGCAAAGGTTTTGGCAGCAGAACTAGCGATTGAGAAGTCCTCTTCTAATCAGGCAGGCAAAGACAAGAAACTTCTTGAGTCTTCATTTGATGAACAAATTTCTAAAGCTATTGAAGAGATAAGAGGTCTGAAAGATCTATTGAATCAGAAAGAAGTTTATGCTGGTGGGCTTTTGAGCTTAAGAGGATCTCCAAATGTCTTCTGATAGAGTTTGATTTTTGGATAATTCACTTGCCCCCCTGCAGACTTCTTATGATGCTGCCTCAACTGAGAAGGATGAACTTAGGAATGAAATTGAGCATTGGGAAAGAGACTATGAAGACGTTGAGGACAAGACCGGCGTTGAAATAAGTTGGGCTTTTCTGAATATATGCCATGATACTCTAATGGAGGCAAGCCGGGAAGGTTTTAACTTGAATGCTGAGATACCAAAGATCAAAGAAACAATTGAGAAAACCCAGCAAAGTCAGAGTTTTTCTTCGCCCGTGGCTGACATTCCCAAGGGTGATGAAGTTATTCCCGATGAAGTGGTTGTTCAACCTCCTTCCGCTCAAGTTGCTCATCCTGGTTCTGATGATGCCGTTGCTGGTTCAGATTCTGCCCCTCAGTGAAAGTTTAAGAAAATTTGAAGTGTTGTTTTATTTGTTTTTTTTTTTGGTGGAACAATTGAAGGTTTACCCCCTGGTCCTTTTTGGGGGTAATGTTTTTGGAATATCATACCCTTAGTCCATTTCGGGATTTTTTATAAAGACAATCAAGTTGGAGCTAAGTTCATACTTAATTTTAACTACGTTATTAAGATATTATAGAGTTTTTGTCCAACTTTTATGATATCTTTATTTTGAGTTTCTTTTTTACTCTCTTAGTGGTCTACCCTTGCCTTTTTCTTTATAAGTTTGGGGTTTTACTTTCCACTTGACTTTAATGTTTGGGTTTTTATTTTATCCTGTAACTTTTGCATTGAAAATGCTTTCTTAATTTTGTGACTTTTCGAACAAGCATGAATTATAAAAGAGGGCCCTTTTATATACAATACTTAATGAAGAAGACGTCTCAACTTCATAATGGTGTAAACATACGGAAATAGAAATAGGAATACACATGTTTTTTTTAACAACTTTGAATAAAGTTTTGTCTCTTTTGAACTTTCAATAACATTTTACATGTATTTAAGTATCATCTATATTTTTTTCATAAATGTTTTCTTTACAACAGATTCTGTAAAAAATTCGATGGTATATGTTGACAACCCATGACTAAATACTGATTTTAAGCTATACATTCGTAAAATTTTGGAATTTGTATCCACGAGTGTATTCTTCATAGGTTTTTGAATCAGGATCGTGACGTTGCTCTGAACTTTTGATTTGTTGGGTAGACTTGACTACTTTTAGGCTTGACTTGAATTCTGATTGTTCCAGTCTTCTTTGCCTTTCTATATATATAGTCCCCCAAGTGTTTGAGCTTTGAAACTCGAGCACTTGATTATTCCTTACGTGCGGTCCTTTTCTTGAAATGAAAAAACATATGGGACTCGGAGGTATAATTTAGATGATGACTGCTTAACCCTTTATATTCCCATCAGAAAGGTTGAAACCCTGGACCGAGAATTATTTTACTTCCGCATGTCTTTCAGGTCTAATATTATCATTTGGTGTGGGCTAGCTTTTAGCTTATCATCTAAAATTGTTAGTATAATTGTCACACCTCCTTTTTCACCTACTACATCCCATGAAGGGTGTAATAGAGGGAGTTTTTCCAATTAAAGGACAATCAAAACGGGATTCGTTTATTAAGAGATTCAGAGTCGCCACTTGGGAGATTTATCGTGTCCCAAGTCACTGGTTTGAATCCCTAATCGAGGAAAAGATTGACTCTATATTACAGTCCGCGAACCAGAAATTCGGATAAGGAATTTTGTTAACCCGGGAGAAGGTGTTAGGCATTCTCGAGTTCCGTGATTCTAGCACGGTCGCTCAACTGTCGTATTCGGCTTATTTATCTGATTTTAGTAGATCATGAGCCTATGTGCAAATTTTAACTTTTAACCGCTTTTATTCATTTTAAAGAAGATTGAACATCGTTTAAAACATGTCTTTGGATCGCGTCACATGAAATGCACCCGCGATCCGGAACACATTTTATTCAACATTTTGGGATTCGATTTGGGTCGCATCAAATGCACACCCGAGTTTAAGAAGGTAAGATTATTAAACATGCGCCTAAAGAGACAAACGCGTTATTATCTTTTGGGAAGGCCGTGAAACTCGCTAGACGGCCCATCCCAAAGTCTAAGCAATTTAATATACATTTAACGAGGACCCCGCAGTTTGTGTGTTTTATTTGGCGAGGCTTGTCTTGTTTATTATTTACAGGCAATCCTGAAGCGACTATGATTTTCTATTTTTCGTCTCTAAGGGAAAAAATCCTAATTAATTAACATTGATAAGAGGTCAAATCCTTATGATTCACTTTCTAATTAATTCAAGCCCAGTAACTTACGAAGTAAAGACGAAACATGCTTAGCAATTTGTTCAAAACATAAAGAATTGGACAGTTTGGGCCTGTTGTTGCAGAAGGCAGGCCCAAGATGCATTATTCAAATTTAGTTGTGCAGCTGAACCAAAGTTTTCTGGGCCTCATGTTTAAGCCCGGAATCGAAGGTTGAATTGAAGCAAGATGTAACATCGATGATAGAACAAAATTTGAATTTAATCATATGTGTTGTAGATATTTTTGAATTGTCTAGTTAAAGCTTATGTTCTGCTAATTGACGCCCAAAACTGTCCAAGAGGACACTTATGCAATCCGAAAAGGCAAACAATTAATCGTTATGCTGAGGCCTCACCCTCTCACCCTACTGGAATTCAAATAAGTTCAAAGCAGCTTAGCACAGCCCTACTTAATTACAGCTTGAAATATTTTACAGATAGATTTATGAAACACAGGGCATTAACTAAGACTAACATGAACCATTCAGTTTAACTACAACTAGTCCTTTTCAAAAAAAAAAAACTCGAATACATCTCTAAGTACACAAACACACAGCTAATGATTCAATATGAATACATTCACGCCTAATAGTTCATCATTTCAATACAATTCATTACAAATTAATGGTTCGGCCAGTCCAAATATGCGACACAAGTCAAAGTAAGCGTAAACAAATACCAATTATCTAGCATCTATTCTAGTATAACAACTTGGACGCGCGCACTTCAAGAGGTAAATAGGTGAGCCTTTCATTTCAGCATTTCAATTCAAAAAAAGCTACATCAAATCAATCTCGAGAATGTTTACCTGGAATTTACAACAATGAAGAAGGAGTAGTCAGTAGTAGCAAACAGCAAACAGCAAACAACAGCAGCCCAGTAATGAATGCAGCAAACCCAGGAGAATTTGAAACCAAACAAAACCAGAATACGCAAGTTCCAACAGCTCAAATAAACTCAAATGAGCTTGGGATTGAACCAGAACTTCTATAAAACCAATATTCAATCAAAACACTTCAAACAACCCCCAATTTAACTTTGACTTGATACCATAAACCTTAACAAAACTCCCTGCAATCAAGTTATGGACTAATAGGAGTAAACTAGCTATTAAACTTTGGGTTGAACTACAGATGCCCAATGAAACAGTAACTCTTTTCCAAACCTTTCCTATACTCTCAAATTCTTTTAAGCTTCATTGAAGACTCTCAAAACTAACCCCTCAACTGATTCCCAAAATGATGTCCATATCTTTATGTGTTCTCAAACTCTCAAAAGAACTTATTCAAGGCTCTCCAAATTGATTTTTTTTAGGACCAAAAGAGAGACCCCTCACTCTGTCCCATCCCCTCTCCATTTATAGCCAAAAACAGACCCCTCTTAGCCCTTGAAGCACTCAAACTAATAAGAAAAGGGTTTCTGCCCATAATATTCCCTCAGACCCATTACTACATGTCTAAATCCTTTTTAATTAGGTATGGGTGCCTATTGTTTAATTATTTCTCTTAAACCTCCCATGTTACTATGTTTTGTTCCCCATTTTTATTAAACAAATACAATATTTTAATGGTACATTAGTGCTTAGTGGACAGAACACTCAGATTAGCCCTTTTCTTTAAGTTTTGAACTTCCCAAATTGCCCCCTGATGTTCATAAAATTACTGTCCTATCCCTAACCCAATTACCCTTCAATCTGTACCAGACCCCCCAACAGCTATAACCAATTCGATTCATCATTAAAACAATCAACAGTTCAAGAATAGAACTCGAATCAGATCAAATGGCATAAAAAATAAGACCAATGAAACAGGATAAAACCCTATTGAACTACCAAGAGCAATTTTGACTGACACAGACACATGGGAATAAATTTTGAAGCAACTTACATTTCTAAATTAACCTCAGACAAAAATGAAAGAACATTAACAATAACTGAACGGGGCTATGAAGCTGGGAGAATAAGGGTTAACACATAAAACTTTCGACATTAAAAAACTCGAAGATCACAGTTAAACTACAAACATGAACGGACTAAAAACTAGTCACAACATATGTTAATTAACAGGGAAAATGGGACCAGAGAAAGGGTTCGAAAGAGGAGGAAGAGGTAATTTCCAAAATGACGAATTACGATGAAACTCAAACAGATAAACAACAACAAAAATAAAAATAAGAAAAAGAGAAGAAATACCTCAAAATTTCAGACCTAGCACCCATTTGTCCTACTCGAAGCTTCAACTTAGGTTTGAAGCCGAAACAGACCTTAATTGAGTGTTCTCGACTGAGAACACTCGACTAAGGTCAATTACGACCTCAAATTCCTCACCTCGAATTGACTCTAGGATTTGGTTATTCTAGGTTTCGTCCAGTTCTAGCTTGATTCGAGTGGAACTGACATGGGATTTGGGATGGGGAGGTTGAGGGGAGTTCAGGGTGTAAAACTAGTGGGTTTTGGTGACTGACCGCCGCCGTCCGCGATTTTCGGCGGGCGGTCAGTGGTGGTTTGCGGTGGTAGGATTAGGGGTCGTCTTTGAGAGGTGAGAGACGACGAGGGGGGTTTGGCTTGGGGGGCTGGGTGTGTTTGGTTACTTATATACGAGGGGGAAGATTTGATCCTGGCCGTTGGATCAATTAAGATCAACGGCCTGGATCCTTTCACTAATAAGAAATGGTGTCGTTTGGTGGACTATGGGGGCGTACCGTGTGTGGGAATGGGTCAGGTCATTTAGGCGGGTGAGGGAAGAGAGTTCTGAGTCGTTGGATGGTGATCAAATAGACGGCTGAGATGGATAGCCATCGAAACGACGTAGTATTCTACCTATACTACGTCGTTTGGGCGGTCTCATGGACTGGGTAACTGGACCGGGTAAAAAATGTTTTGGGCCTGGACTTTGGTAAAAAATGAGACGGCCCAGTCAGGTTTATTGTCATTTTTGTTCTTTTCTTTTTTCCTAATTTAAAAATCCTAGATTAATTCATAAACTCAAAATTAACTAAAATACTAATTACCTCTTAATAATAATTATCACACAAAATTAAACACCAATGAAAAATAAAGTCACACAATTTGGACATTAAATGCTAAAAATACAAAGTACATTATTTTTGTGATATTTTCCATTCGTAAAACAAACTTAATTACTCCTAATAAACCCTAAATGCAAAAATGCAACATATTTTTTGTATTTTTATTAATTTTAACAAATAATCACGCACAGACAAATGGAAACAATAAAAGAAAAATAACACAAAAATCCACAAAAATCACACACAACACAAAACTATTTTACTTGGAATTTTGGGGAGTAATTCTCATATAGGGCAAAAATCACGTGCTCACAGCTGCCCCTCTTTGCCCGGAAACATGAAGAGTTTTCGCGCAAAGATTAAGTGAGCAGATACGAGCGATTTTTGCCCGTTTGAGTACTCCATGTGAAGCATTTTTTTAAAAGATTTGACCGAACCTTTGCTTCAAAAAGGTCTCCTACATATCCCTGGCTAAAAGGGAATCATGTCAATGTAGTTCGGGAAGTTTTGGTAGCTGGGACTACCGTGGAACTGTGGTTTTACTATTACTGTTGTTGCTGTTATCGCTTACTGACCTCCTTATTACACCGTGCTAAACAGAAAATAAGAAGCTAGACTAAACTAGCCTGTGAGTTACAAAATCTTATCTAGCTCTTAAACTTGCTCTTCCTGTTCTCCTGTTGCCTTGCTGTCTTGTTGACTAGTGTTTCCTCTGATGTTTCTTTCTTTCCGTCTCAACTTGCTGTCTTCTCTGGATTGCCGACCCTGAACGGGTTATTTACTTCTCGTGAGCTCCGAATTATTTTTCTTCGAAGCTTGAACTGCCTTCTTCCGACCATTGTTGCCTTCCTTCTGATTTCTAAATTTGGATTTATGCTGGGGATTTTCTGTTGTAACCTTCTGCCATCCGGCGGGTTACTGAGTTCAAGACTTGAAATGTAAAGACTGGAATGTATTCCTCTGTTATACGGGCGGGCTCCCGACCTCAACCAATAATTTTGAAAATAAAATGACATTCCTCTCTTCAAGCGGGCTCCTGATTTTAACAATAACTTTGAAAATAAACGCCATTCCTCTCTTCAGGCGGGCTCCTGACTTCAACAACAACTTTGAAAATAAAACGACATTCCTCTCTTCAGGCGGGCTCCTGACTTCAACCACAACTTCGAAAAATAAAATGACATTCCACTCTTCAGGCGGGCTCCTAACTTCAACAACAACTTTGAAAATAAAACGCCATTCCTCTCTTCAGGCGGGCTCCTGACTTCAGCAAACTTTAGAAATAAATCGCCATTCCTCTCTTCAGGCGGGCTCCTGACGTCAACAACAACTTTGAAATAAAATGCCATTCCTCTCTTCAGGCGGGCTCCTGACTTCAACCACAACTTCAAAAAATAAAACGTCATTCCTCTCTTTAGGCGGGCTCCTGACTTCAACAACAACTTTGAAAATAAAATGCCATTCCTCTCTTTAGGCGGGCTCCTGACTTCAACAACAACATTCAAAATAAATGCCATTCCTCTCTTCAGGCGGGCTCCTGACTTCAACAACAACTTTAAAATAAAACGCCATTCCTCTCTTCAGGCGGGCTCATGACTTCAACAACAATATTCAAAAGATAAAACGCCATTCCTCTCTTCTGGCTGGCTCCTCACTTCAACAACAACTTCGAAAAATAAATCGCCATTCCTCTCTTCAGGCGGGCTCCTGACTTCAACAACAACTTAGAAAATAAATGCCATTCCTCTCTTCAGGCGGGCTCCTGACTTCAACAACAACTTTGGAAAATAAATCGTCATTCCTCACTTCAGGCGGGCTCCTGACTTCAACAACAACATTAAAAATAAAATGCCATTCCTCTCTTCAGGCGGGCTCCTGACTTCAACCACAACTTCGAAAAATAAAATGCCATTCCTCTCTTCAGGCAGGCTCCTGACTTCAACAACAACTTTGAAAATAAAACGCCATTCCTCTCTTCAGGCGGGCTCCTGACTTCAACAACAACATTCAAAATAAAATGCCATTCCTCTCTTCAGGCGGGCTCCTGACTTCAACCATAACTTCGAAAAATAAAACACCATTCCTCTCTTCAGGCGGGCTACTGACTTCAACAACAACTTTGAAAATAAATGCCATTCCTCTCTTCAAGCGGGCTCCTGACTTCAACAACAACTTTAAAATAAAATGCCATTCCTTTTTTCAGGCGGGCTCCTGACTTCAACAACAACTTCGAAAAATAAATCGCCATTCTTCTCTTCAGGCGGACTCCTGACTTCAACAACAACTTTGAAAATAAACGCCATTCCTCTCTTTAGGCGGGCTCCTGACTTCAACCACAACTTCGAAAAATAAAACACCATTCCTCTCTTCAGGCGAGCTCCTGACTTCAACAACAACTTTGAAATAAAATGCCATTCCTCTCTTCAGGCGGGTTCCTGACTTCAACCACAAATTCGGAAAATAAAACGCCATTCCTCTCTTCAGGCGGGCTCCTGACTTCAACAACAACTTTGAAAATAAAACGCCATTCCTCTCTTCAGGCGGGCTCCTGACTTCAACAACAACTTTGAAAATAAAACGCCATTCCTCTCTTCAGGCGGGCTCCTAACTTCAACAACAACATTAAAAATAAACACCATTTCTCTCTTCAGGCGGGCTCCTGACTTCAACAACAACTTTAAAATAAAACGTCATTCCTCTCTTCAGGCGGGCTCCTGACTTCAACAACAACATTCAAAATATAAAATTCCATTCCTCTCTTCAGGCGGGCTCCTAACTTCAACAACAACTTTGGAAAATAAATCGACATTCCTCTCTTCAGGCGGGCTCCTGACCTCAACAACAACTTCAAAAAACAAATCGCCATTCCTCTCTACAGGCGGGCTCTTGACTTCAACAACAACTTAGAAAATAAAACGCCATTCCTCTCTTCAGGCGGGCTACTGACTTCAACAACAACTTTGGAACTGCACTCGTGTTGCCATTGTTTGCTCTTGCATCCTGAACTATTTTCCTTCTCACTTGAATTATCTTTCTTCAGAACTGCTTCCCTCAAAAACTCGTGTTGTCTTCCCTCGAAACTGCTGGGGATAACGCTGCTGGGGAATTATTTGCTTACTTGTTGGGGACAATACTGCTGGGGGAATCTCCTTCCTTTAAAACTTTTATTTTCTCTCAACACTGCTGAGGATAAAAATGTTATCAGCTGGGGATAACGCTGTTGAGGATAACACTATTGGAGGAATCTCCTTCATTCAAAACTTTTATTTTCTCTCAACACTGTTGGGGATAAAAATGTTATCATCTGGGCATAACGTTGTTGAGGATAACGTTGCTGGGGAATCTCCTTCCTTTAAAACTTTTATTTTCTCTCAACACTGCTGGGGATAAAAATGTTATCAGCTGGGGATAACGCTGTTGAGGATAACACTGTTGGGGGATTTTTTTTTTTCAAAACTATGTTATCTTCCCCCTTCAAAAACTTGTGTTTCATTCCTCTGAAAGTTGTTGGGGATAATACTGCCGGGGAATTTCATTCCTTCAAAACTGGTGCTTCATTCTTTCAAAAATTGCTGGGGATGACACTGGCCTTTTGCTTTTTCTGAACACAAGTTTCATCTTTCTGTTCTGTCCGCTGGGGATACAACTTTATTCATTAAAACTTGTTATTTTACTTCTTTCAACACTGTTGGGGATAACACTAGTTCAAAGCCTACTTCCCTTAAGACTTGTCTTATCTTCCTTCTTCCCCAAGTGGATACCTGATTTCCAGAAAATTTTTAAAATGAAAAGAAAATTTTCTGCCCCAGTTTGATAATCTTCCTTGTATCATCATACCTCTCTGCCATCAATGACATTTCCCGTCCCTATTTCACATCAAAGAAAAGTTTGGTCAGTTTTAAAACGTGGTGGTTGGTTGTGATACTCTTGCTGGGATGGTTTCCTCTTTCCCATGCTCCGCGTTGTCCGACCATCTTGAAGCTGGGCTGATAACTTCCGACCTTCTTGACAATTCCTTATTCACAAACTTCTCACCGTTGTTTTCTACTTTATCCTCTTACTGATTCCGTATCTTTTCCATGACAGCTGATTCCACTTTGAAGATCTTCCATGTTTTGCCGATAAACCCCTTTCTTCGTTCATCGATGTCACAGAAAATACCTTTTTTGCTGGGGATATCCCTCTTCTTTTATGGCATAGCTCGGGAACTGGCATTTCCCCGACCTGTGGGTCTCACATGAATTTCCCCAAATCACGTTCATCGCTCTCTGCATTATTCTTTCTTGATTTGTCCACTGGCCTTGGCCTTGAGGTCTATAACCTTTGATTTCTGCGGGGATATCCTTCTTGACACTGGTCCAACCTTTTGTCAATCTCCTCTTGCTGGGGAATATCCTTCTGGACACTGGCCTTGCACTTGTTCCTCCTGACTTATACCACTTGGATGTACTAGTCAGATCTCATCTTGCATAATTGGAAAGCTGATGGCAAATTTTGAAGTCATTTCACACTTGTTCTGACCAAACATACTCTACTGGGGAATTTTTCTATGAACGGAGAAAGATAAAAAGGAACAGAATAAAAGGCAAAGGAAAGAAATGACTCTCTAACAAGAGAAACTATAAAATAAAAACCCGTCAAATACGGATACCAACTCTAATGGTTATGACATGCACACGTGGCCTATCCTCCGTCGTTAATCGTCTTTCATAATCTTCGTCTGGTGATTTCCCATCTGATTCTCACCCTTATTCTTTTTGTAGTGCCCGAAGGTTTTCACTATCAAGCCTCGCTCATTTTGGCTATTCTCTCAACTTACAGTCGCCTCAAGGTGCCCGTGAAAGTTTTCACCAATAAGACTCTCTCATTTGTATTACTTTTAAGGTGGGGATTGGGGTGTTACCGCTAAGACTCTCTCATATTTCTTTTCTGCTGGGATCAGAGTCTTTTCTGTTGGAGATTAGAGTGTTATGTTCTGATAAGACTCTCTCATTTGCCTGATTTGGCCTCTTTTGAAGACTGGTCAAAAGGTCTTTCTTTGGACTGTAATGTGAGATTTTGGATAGGCTAGAAAGAAAGGGTATTTAAAGGCTCAAAAATGCATCAATTTTGGATTCAAAATTACAACCTTCGGAACTAGATTTATTTACAACAAACGCAACCTTTGCCCCAGTTTCTTGCTTGGGGATTTTTAATTTTTTGTTACACTATGTTACCCTCTGACCAAGCTGTGAAGCGCCTACGTATCCTCTTTGAGGAATCAGGTCAAACGTAGTTCCCACTTCCTCGTTGTTTTCCTTTTCAGTTAAGTATTATTTTTCTTTTCTTTTTCTTTTTTCTTTTTCTTTTTCTTTTTCTTTTTCTTTTTCTTTTTCTTTTTCTTTTTCTTTTTTTTTCTTTATCTCTTTCTCTTTTCTTTTTTTTTTGTTTGGTTTTCTTTTTCCCCCTTTTTTTTCTTTTTCTTTTCCTTATCTTCCATGTTTGTGTCTCTAATCTTTGCTACTGATTATGAAGGAGGGGTATGAAAGAAAAAAAATAAGGCTCAAAGGTTAACGAAGGATAAAGTGTTTGGATAGCAGAACAAAATGCCTCCGTCATTCCAATTTTCAAAACATGCCAAATATGAACAACACAATTAAACAAACACTCGTAACATTTTCAGATTGTGCCAGACTTGATAACCATATCCACACATTCGCCTTTTCATTTGTCAAGAAGTACCGTTGGGCGACACTCTCACGGCCCCCTTGTCAATATGGTCAACTTGCTTTTATGGTTTCTTTATGTTTTACTTGCCCCAGTTTCACATGGTTCGGGCTTTAAATGATCTCAAACTGTTCTTATTTCCTTTAAGTGTCCCAATCATCTCCCAATGGTTTTGTGATTAACTTTTGGGGTTAGGACTAAATTGTGCGCGCATGTCATGTCACTAGAATCGGCGTTGAACAAAAGACACAACAAAAGGATAAAAGAACTAAACAAAGAAAATTACTGGAAATAATAAAAGACCGGAATTTGCATTAGCCAGACGGGGAGAAGAGCTTGTACAAACAACACAAGCATGATAAACCGGGGTACAACCCTTTGAACAAACCTAGACAACACTAACTGTGATGCTACGATCAAAGGATCTAGACAAAAATAAAAGGATAGAAAGGTTTGAGTTATAAGACAATATCCGGATTACAACCCTGAAATAACCCGGACAACAGAAATGACAACAAAATAAACCACCAAAATTCTACTCCGGCTGACAAAAAATGGAGCATCTTCCCAATCACCAAGCACGACATCTTAGCCACTGAGCTTTGCATTAATACTGCCAAGACCAATATCTGTTTCAACACCTTCAGCTTTAGTCAATACATCCCCAAGAGGACTCACATGCTCTTTATTGCTATCGTCGATCACAATCAATCTTTCGTGAATCATTCTTTCTATTTCTCTTTTCAACGAACGGCAACTCTCGATGCTATGCCCTGGGACATTAGAGTGGTACGCGCATCGTGCAGTAGGATCAAAGCTTCTTGCACATAGATTTGGAGTATATTCGGGGAGTGGCTCAATCAGGCCAGCATGCTTTAGACTTTCAAACAGACTTGCATAAGATTCTCCGATAGGGGTAAGAGCCTTTTCTCATTTAAGCAACCTCTCGTTCCTAAATGCCTGATTTAGCCGGAAACCTGATTCAGGAGGCTTTCGGTATGCTCGAGGGGATGGATGGAATTTTGTGGAGCTGGGTATTTGGAAAGTGAAGTATGATTTCGGGGGTCCCGTGGAGAGAAGTAGTGTTGGGGAGGGGAGTAGCATTGGGAAAATATAGCTGGACGACGAGTGATGGAGCTACTCGGGTGGCTGGGAAAGCTGTGATAGGCGGGTAGATATGGAGAGTGTGGAGGATCATCCGTTGTTGTGTTAGGTATTTGGGTAAGGACAGAGTTCAGGAAGCTAGGCGGGGGTGGTAGTTTTCCAGTCATCCATGCCCGATACATGTCTGCCATATGTTATCTCAATATTTTCACTTATTCTTCCAACCCGCTGTTCTGTTCAACCAACTGTTGTCGGGCATCGATACCAACCCACTCAGTTCTGTTGTTCTCCGCCATTATTTTTTTCTTTTGTGTTGCAGGGTAGAGTTACCACTTTAAAACCACAACCAACCACCCTTCTTGATAATGAACACAACAAAGTGAAGTTATCACGTTAGCGTTAGGGCATTTTACAGATAAGTAAACACATATCTGGGATGCAATGCACCTAGGCAGTTAAACCTTTCTATCATGCATTTTCTTCAGTTACGTGCGTCATTCCGGCTTCTTATAACCGCTCTCCTTGTTAACACCTCTCAAACTTTCCTTTATTATTTTCCCAATTTTTTCTTTTTTTTCTTTTATTTTTTTTAGTGGTGGTCGAATCTTATGTGGATTGCCTACGTATCATGTCCCCACATAAATCAGACCTTGCGTAGTTCGGACAAATGAAAGGTAAACAACAATGAAACATTTTTTGGAATTTTCAATTTTCATAATAAAACAGACTGGGTTTCAAAGGTTTAAAGATGACCTACAAACTTGAAAATCAAACGACCCACGTATTCTAATCAAAAGAATTACAAACTCAAAAACAAACGACCAACTTCCATTCCTTGTTTGCCAATTTCAACCAAATGGCTATTTTTGCAAACGTGGCCCCTTCCCAATTTCTCATGAATTTTGAGGCCGGGGAGGATCTATTTTATGACACTTTTACAAACTTGTTCGTTCTTTTACGAAAATATCCTTTCGGCAACTAAAAGATACCCTAAGGCTATCTCGACAAGAACGGTTCAACACACTGCCGAAGCTGACTCGGTTTATTTTGACCAAAAATCACAACGGCATTCACTTGCCCACTAACTCTTTTTTTTTCTTGTTTTTCAAATTAAAACAAAAGACCTGGTTTTGCAAACACGGCCTTTCAGTGACGGAGGTTTTAATGCTGTGTGAGCCAACCGGTCAAAAATCTAAAAATGACCCAAAGGTGGCTGTTTATGCAAAGTCAGCCTCCCGGCGTCCCTTTCGGGAACATTCGGCTATTTTCGACAAAACGGCATCACCCGACTTATTTATGACTCTTTTTCTTATTTTTCAAAAAATAGAAAACCCGACATTGCAAACACGGCCTTTCAGCGCCTCGGGGGTGAAGATTTTAAGATTGTGTGGGCCAACCGGCCAAAAATCTAAAAATGATCAAAGGTGGCTGTTTATGCAAAGTCATCCTTTCGGCGTCCTTTTCGGGAACATTCAGCTATTTTCAACAAAACGACATCACCCGACATTTTTTGGCTATTTTTGCAAAAAGGGAGGTTGGACCCGATGAGAGTTGCCTACGTATCTCACACCCTGTGAGAATCTAACCGGCGTAGTTCAGGCAAAGAAAATAACTAATTTTGAAAACAAGATTCTTATTTTTTTCAAATAAATCATACTAAAAAATAATTCCTCTTTTTCAAAATTTTGGCAGAGTTTCGACGCTATCTGGGCATTGGGTTTTTCTGAAAATAGGTGATTACTTCTCTATGCTGCTATTTTTCTCCTTTTTTTTTCTTTCTTTTCTTTTTTTTTCTCTTTTTTTCTCAATTTTCTCGTATTCCCGATTTTCAGAAGCCGGTCAGCATGCAAGTCTGAAGCAAATAAATGCGTAAAACAAACAGGATGCTGCAGGATGGTCTTGTCATTTCAGGTTGCCTGTCCTAGACGGACCCAACCCCTGTGTTGAGTCCCCTAAGTCAAATGCAACATGATGCAAATAAGCGTTCCTACTAGGGATCCGACATGAGGTTTTGTTATACTAGGTTTAATGCTTGGGGTATATTGTTCTAGACTTGGCTTTACCCAAACAGACAGCTCGAGCCGAAGTGGGGGCAACGTACCGGGAGCACGAAAGTCTGCCCGGCCTAGTTACTTGACCCAACCTCGTTCTATTTGGTATGACTGCTAACAGAAAGTGGGCCACGCGCACGTGTTCACCATAGATTCAGAAGACTCAGAAGAAGGGTTTCATAATAATTTATATACAATTCACAGAATATCAAAGCAGTAAAAGCAACATTTAGCACATTTAAGTCGAAACATCAAATAAAAATCAGATAATAAATAAGCTACATACAACAATTATTCCAAGCTTGAATTTCTAACCCTGAACTAGTGGTTCTGGGTTTTCTTATCTCCCCAGCGGAGTCGCCAGAGCTGTCACACCTCCTTTTTCACTAACTACATCCCGTGAAGGGTGTAATAGAGGGAGCTTTTCCAATTAAAAGACAATCGAAACGGGATTCGTTTATTAAGAGATTCAAAGTCGCCACTTGGGAGATTTATGGTGTCCCAAGTCACCGGTTTGAATACCGAATCGAGGAAAAGATTAACTTTATATTACAGTCTGCGAACCAGAAATCTAGATAAGGAATTCTGTTAACCCGGAAGAAGGTGTTAGGCATTCCCGAGTTTCGTGGTTCTAGCACAGTCGCTCAACTGTTGTATTCGGCTTATTTATCTGATTTTAGTAGATCATGAGCCTATGTGCAAATTTTAACTTTTAACCACTTTTATTCATTTTAAAGAAGCATGAACGTCGTTTAAAACATGTCTTTGGATCGCGTCACATGAAATGCACCCGCGATCCGGAACACATTTTATTCAACATTTTGGGATTCGATTTGGGTCGCATGAAATGCACACCCGAGTTTAAGAAGGTAAGATTATTAAACACGCTCCTAAAGAGACTAACACGTTATTATCTTTTGGGAAGGCTGTGAAACTCGCTAGACGGCCCATCCCGAAGTCTAAGCAATTTAATATACATTTAATAAGGGCCCCGCAGTTTGTGTATTTTATTTGGCGACGCTCGTCTCGTTTATTATTTACAGGCAATCCTGAAGCGACTATGGTTTTCTATTTTTCGTCTCTAAGGGAAAAAATCCTAATTAATTAACATTGATAAGAGGTCAAATCCTTATGATTCACTTTCAAATTAATTCAAGCCTAGTAACTTACGAAGTAAAGATGAAGCATGCTTAGCAATTTGTTCAAAACATAAAGAATTGGACAGTTTGGGCCTGTTGTTGCAGAAGGCAGGCCCAAGAGGCATTATTCAAATTTAGTTGTGCAGTTGAACCAAAGCTGTTTGGGCCTCATGTTTAACCCCAGAATCGAAGGTTGAATTGAAGCAAGATGTAACATCGATGATAGAACAATATTTGAATTTAATCATATATGTTGTAGCTATTTTTGAATTGTCTATTTAAAGCTTATGTTCTGCTAATTGACGCCCAAAACTGTCCAAAAGGACACTTATGCAATCCGAAAAGGCAAACAACTAATTGTCATGCTGAGGCTTTACCCTACTGGAATTCAAATCAGTTCTAAACAGCTTAGCACAGCCCTACTTAATCACAACTTGAAATATTTTACAGACAGATTTATGAAACACATGGCATTAACTAAGACTAACAGGAACCATTCAGTTTAACTACAACTAGTCCTTTTCAAAAATAAAAAATAAAAAGCTCGTATGCATCTCTAAGTACACAAACACACAGCTAATGATTTAATATGAATACATTCACGCTTAATAGTTCATCATTTCAATACAATTCATTACAAATTAATGGTTCGGCTTGTCCAAATATGCGACACAAATCAAAGTAAGCGTAAACAAATACCAATTATCTAGCATCTATTCTAGTATAACAACTTGGACGCGCGCACTTCAAGAGGTAAATAGGTGAGCCTTTCATTTCAGCATTTAGATTCAATAAAAGCTACATCAAACCAATCTCGAGAATGTGTACCTGGAATTTACAACAATGAAGAAGGAGAAGTCAATAGCAGCAAACATCAAATAACAACAGCCCAGTAATGAATGCAGCAAACCCAGGAGAATTTGAAGCCAAACAAAACCAGAATACGCAAGTTCCAACAGCTCAAATAAACTCAAATGAGCTTGGGATTGAACCAGAACTTCTATAAAACCAATATTCAATCAAAACACTTCAAACAACCCCCAATTTAACTTTGACTTGATACCATAAACCTTAACAAAACTCCCTGCAATCAAGTTATGGACTAATAGGAGTAAACTAGCTATTAAACTTTGGGTTGAACTACAGATGCCCAATGAAACAGTAACTCTTTTCCAAACCTTTCCTATACTCTCAAATTCTTTTAAGCTTCATTGAAGACTCTCAAAACTAACCCCTCAACCGATTCCCAAAATGATGTCCATATCTCTATGTGTTCTCAAACTCTCAAAAGAACAAATTCAAGGCTGTCCAAATTGATTTTTTTAGGACCAAAAGAGAGACCCCTCACTCTGTCCCATCCCCTCTCCATTTATAGCCAAAAACAACCCCTCCTAGCCCTTGAAGCACTCAAACTAATAAGAAAAGGGTTTCTGCCCATAATATTCCCTCAGACCCATTACTACATATCTAAATCCTTTTTAATTAGGCATGGGTGCCTATTTGTTTAATCATTTCTCTTAAACCTCTCATGTTACTATGTTTTGTTCCCCACTTTTATTAAATAAATACAATATTTTAATGGTACATTAGTGCTTAGTGGTCAGAACACTCAGATTAGCCCTTTTCTTTAAGTTTTGAACTTCCCAAATTTCCCCTAATGTTCATGAAATTACTGTCCTTTCCCTAACCCAATTACCCTTCAATCTGTACCAGACCCCCAACAGCTATAACCAATTCGATTCATCATTAAAACAATCAACAGTTCAAGAATAGAACTTGAATCAGATCAAATGGCATCAAAAATAAGACCAATGAAATAAGACAAAACCTTATTGAACTATCAAGAGCAATTTTGACTGACACAAACACATGGGAATAAATTTTGAAGCAACTTACATTTCTAAATTAACCTCAGACAAAAATGAAAGAACATTAACAATAACTGAACGGGGCTCTGAAGCTGGGAATATAAGGGTCAACACATAAAACTTTCGACATTAAACAACTCGAAGATCACAACTAAACTACAAACACGAACGGACTAAAAACTCGTCACAGCATATGTTAATTAACAAGGAAAATGGGACCAGATAAATGGTCCGAAAGAGGAGGAAGAGGTAATTGCCAAAATGACGAATTACGATGAAACTCAAACAGATAAACAACAACAAAAATAAAATAAGAAAAAGAGAAGAAATACCTCAAAATTTCAAACCTATCTCCCATTTGTCCTACTCGAAGCTTCAACTTAGGTTTGAAGCCGAAATAGACCTTAATCGAGTGTTCTCGACTGAGAACACTCGACTAAGGTCAATTACGACATCAAATTCCTCACCTCGAATCGACTCCAGGATTTGGTTCTTCTAGGGTTCGTCCAGTTCTAGCTTGATTCGAGTGGAACTGACATGGGATTTGGGATGGGGAGGTTGAGGGGAGTTCAGGGTGTAAAACTGTGGGTTTTGGTGACTGACCGCCGCCGTGGGAGATTTCCGATGGGCGGTCGGCGGTGGTTTGCGGTGGTGGGATTTGGGGTCATCTCTTAGAGGTGAGAGACGACGAGGGGGTGTTTGTCTTATGGGGGATAGGTGTGTTTGGTTACTTATATACGAGGGGGAAGATTTGATCCTGGCCGTTGGATCAATTAAGATCAACGGCCTGGATCCTTTCACTAATAAGAAACAGTGTCGTTTGGGGGACGATGGGGTCGTACCGGGTGTGGGAATGGGTCGAGTCGTTTAGGCAGGTGAGGGAGGAGAGTTTTGAGTCGTTAGATGGTGATCAAATGGATGGCTGAGATGGATAGGCATCGAAACGACGTAGTATTCTACCTATACTACGTCGTTTGGGAGGTCTCATGGACTGGGTAACTGGACCGGGTAAAAAAATTTTTGGGCCTGGACTTTGGTAAAAAATGAGACGGCCCAGTCAAGTTTATTGTCATTTTTGTTCTTTTCTTTTTTCCTAATTTAAAAATCCTAGATTAATTCATAAACTCAAAATTAACTAAAATACTAATTAACTCTTAATAATAATTATCACACAAAATTAAACACCAATGAAAAATAAAGTCACACAATTTGGACATTAAATGCTAAAAATGCAAAGTACATTATTTTTGTGATATTTTCCATTCGTAAAACAAACTTAATTACTCCTAATAAACCCTAAATGCAAAAATACAACATATTTTGTATTTTTATTAATTTTAACAAATAATCGCGCACAGACAAATGCAAACAATAAAAGAAAAATAACACAAAAATCACACACAACACAAAACTATTTTACTTGGAATTTTTGGGAGTAATTCTCATATAGGGCAAAAATCACGTGCTCACAATAATTTTAACTGTTCAAAAATAAAAATCATAACTAAGGGATACCTGACCGTGGGTATTCCTTTTCCTTAGAAATAGTACTTCTTCAAATGAACAACTTTCCAACTTGAGGGTAGAACCATGCCATCCATGGTTTCGAATTCATATGCGCCTTTTTCCAATGATACCTCGAACCTTGTAAGGTCTTTCCCAATTTGGACTCAACTTTCCTGCATTGGCTCCTCTTGTGGATTAAAAAACTTTCTTGAGTACGTAGTCCCTAATCTCGAAGTATCTAAGATGAGCTTTCCGATTGTAATATTGCTCAATAATTTATTTTTGCCCAGCCATCCTTATTAAAGTTGTTTCTCTCCTTTCTTCAAGCAAATCGAGTTTTACCCGCATCTCCTCCTTATTTGACTCTTCGGTTGCTTAGGTGTACCTCGTACTTGGCTCTCCTATTTCAATCGTAATTAAGGCTTTGACACCGTATACAAGTGAAAATGGTGTTTATCTCGTACTTATTTTTGTTGTCATTCTATAAGCCCACAGGACTCCGGGTAACACTTTTGGCCACTTACCTTTTGATTCCTCTAGTCTTTTTTTAAGTTATTAATAATAACTTTATTTGTCCATTGGCCACAGGATAGTAAGGAGTTGAAGTAATCCTTTTAATTTTCTAATTTTGAAAGAATTTTGTGATTTGCGCACCTATAAATTGCGGGCCATTATCGCAAACAATTTCTTTTGGAACTCCAAACCGGCATATGATGTTTCGCTAAATGAAATCCCGGACCTCTTTTTCTTGTACCTGTTTGAAGGCACCTGCTTCCACCCACTTAGTAAAATAATCAGTGAATACTAACAAAAATTGTACCTTGCCTTTGGCTTGTAATGGACCCACGATATCTATCCCCCACTTTATAAAAGGCCATGCTGCAACAACTAGATCTAATAACTCTGTCGGTCGATGCATGTTGTTACCATATCTTTGGCACTTGTCATATTTGGCCACAAAATTTTCTGCCTCTTCTTCCATTTTCGGCCAGTAATACCCTGCTCTAATAAAGTTTTTACCAAGGACCTTTCTCCGGCATGATTCCCACAATGTCCTTCATGTATTTCTCTCATCATGTACTCCGTTTGAGAAGGTCCGAGACACCTTGCTAGAGGGCCACCAAACATTTTTTTTATATAGAGTGCCTCGATCCAAACAGTAACGAGCGACCTTTCAATGAAGTGCCTGAGCCTTTTTCTTATCCTCGGGTAGTATTCCATATTGCAAAAAATTGACAATCTCGTTTCTCCAAATTCCAAGTTAAATTATTGAAATTTACCTCATTTTTATCTTGGTCGAGTGCCGAATGAAATAAATGTATTATAGAAGCATTCTCTTCATTTGTCACTTCTGCAGCAGATGCAAGATTAGCTAACGCGTCTACTTCGACATTCTCGTCTCTTGGTATCTGCATGATTTTCCAAGTTTGGAATTGTCTTGTTAAATCTCGTGTCTTTTCTAAATACTGCTGCATCCTTGCCTCTCTAGCTATATAAGTCCCCTGCATTTGATTAACTACGAGTTGCGAGTCACTTTTGTTTATGACCAACTCTATTCCGAGCTCTCGTGCTAATTCTAAACCTGCAATCACAACTTCATATTCTGCTTCATTATTAGTAGAAGGATGGCATTTTATGGCTTGTCGTATAGTCCCTCCTGCAGGTGGGATTAGGTCAATGCCTAACCCCGCTCCTTTTACATTTGAAGAGCTGTCAGTGAACAGGGTCCAAGTGCCTGGATAAGACCCATTAAAGACCTGCAGTTTTTTTTCTGCTTCTGTTACCATGTCTGGGCTAAAGTCTGCCACGAAATCTACTAAAACTTGTGATTTTATTGCAGTTCTATGTTAATATGTGATGTCATATTCACTTAGTTCTATAACCCATTTAGCTAACCTACCCGATAACTCTTCCTTATGCAACATATTACGTAGAGGATAAGTAGTTATCGTGGTGATAGGATGACGTTGAAAATTAGGCCTTAATTTTCTAGATGCCATAATTAATGCCTAAGAAAGCTTTTCTAAATGAGGATATTGAGTTTCAGCATCCAATAAAGTCTTGCTAACATAATAAATCGGAGATTGTTTACCTCTGTCCTCTCAAACTAATACGACACTTACCGCCACTTCTGAAACAACGAGGTAGATGGGCAGCTTTTCCTCATCCTTTGGTTTAGCCAACAAGGGTGGGTTTGACAAGTGTTCTTTTAAATTTTTAGCGCTTTCTGACATTCTTCAATCCATTCAAATTGACTTTGCTTTTTCAAAACTGAAAAGAACTTAAAGCTTTTTTCCAAAGATTTAGAAAGAAATCTCCCCAACGCTGATATCCTACATGTTAATCTCTGAACTTCTTTTTTGCTTGTGAGTATATCCGTTATTTCTTTAATAGATATAATCTGCACGGGATTTCTTCAATCCACAGTTATAAAATAAGGAAACCTAAGAACTTACCTGACGACATGCCAAATGTGCATTTCTCAGGATTTAACTTCATATTGAATTTGCGGAGAATCTAAAACATATATGATAGATGTTGAATATGATCCACTGCATGTTGCGATTTGACTAGCATATCATTGATATAAACCTCCATGATTTTTCCCAGATGTTCTTGAAACATCTTAGTTACTAACCTTTGGTACGTAGCTCCTGCATTCTTTAGGCCATAAGGCATAACTTTATGATAGTAAGTCCCTGTCTTTAATAAAAGGAGATTTTTCTTCATCTGAAGGATCAATTTTTATTTGATTAAAGCCTTAATAGGCATCTAAAAAACTCAAAAGTTCGTGTCCTGCAGTAGCATCAATTAGTTGATCTATGTATGGTAGTGGAAAAGAATCTTTAGGGAAAGCTTTATTCTTCAGTATAGTCTACACAAACTCGCCACTTACCATTCTTTTTTGGCACCACTATAGTATTATCTAGCCAATTAGGATATTTTACATCGCGGATAGACCCGATTTTTAAGAGATTTTGTACCTCATCCTGAATCACCTGATTCTTGAAGGACCCTTGTTTCCTTTTCTTCTGTTTGACAAGTGGATATGTTGGATCTTCATTCAGCTTATGGGTTATTAGCTCCGGTGGTATACCTATCATATCTAAATGTGACCAAGCAAAGCAATCTGCGTTAGCTTTTAAAAATTCAATTAACTTACTTTTCATCTCCGGGCTGAGGTTGGTTCCAATGTAGACTTTTCTGTCCGGCCAATGTACAAATAATACAACACCTTCAAGTTCCTTGATTGTTGTTTTGATGTTTTCATTTTATGCTGGTTCTTGAGTAGTATCAGGCCTTGACTCTACATCTGTTTGTCCATCTTTAGTAAAGGTTTGTGTTGCTAAATCCTCAACTAAATTCTGTAATTACTATTTTTCATATGCAACGCCGTTCTTCATGCTTGAATTTGCCACTGAGTTAATGCTCTGTGAAGCCTGTTGATCACCACGGATTTGTCTTATTCCCCATTGTGAAGGAAACTTGATAACCTGATGTAAGATAGATGGAACAACACCCATCTTGTGAATCTACGGTCTACCGAGAATTATATTGTATGCCATGTCCATATCTATCACTTGAAATTTAGTATCTTTGACTGCTCCTTCTGTGAATGTGGTGAGTATTATCTCCCCTTTTGTTACAACGCTCAAGTTGTCAAAACCAGACAACGTCCGTGCTTTGGATACTAATTTATCATCGGCTTGCATCTCATTTACCACTATTAAAAGAATGATATTTAGAGAACTACCTGGATCAATCAAAACTCATTTTACGTTAGTATCATGTACAAGTAAAGATATTACCAGGATATCATTATGTGGGTTTAACATGCCATTTGCCTCTGCATCATCAAATATTATACTATCTTCTTCCAAAACTTGGCGAACTCGCTTCCTGTGGGTGCCTGTGATTTTTGACACCTTTTTGTTGACGTATATGTTACATTGTTGACTTCCTCCCCTCCATTTATGACATTAACTGTTCTCTTTGGTGATGGAGGTTTCGGTGGTTCCTGCCTATTCTTCATATATGCTTGCTTACCCTTCTCACTAAACAATTCGGTTAAGTAACCTTATTTTAATAGATGCTCTACTTCACCTTACAGTAGTATGCAATCTTCTATTTTGTGACCGTGATTGTTATGAAACTCACACAAAAAATCGGGATTTCTTTTATTTGGGTTCGATCTCATTTCTTTTAGCTGCCACACTTTATCTCCCATGCTTCTTAGAACAGCTACCAACTTGGACGTGCTAACATTAAAACTGTAACCTCCAATTTTTGCCTTTGATCTTCCGTCATTGTCTCGTGTTTCTCGTGTATTTCGTTCCTTTCCGAACCAAGACGGTGAACCCAAATCTCTATCCTTTGATCTGGAATAATACCTTGGGTTTTCTTGTTTTGAACGTGAATCCCTTCCTGATTGTCCCATATAAGGTTCGTTCCTGTTCTTACCGGACCTTTTTCAGTTTCTGGTCGCCTTGAAACCCTTTCATCTATACGGGATTGAATGATAGTGTCTTCCTCTATCCGCAGCTTCGTGCTATACCTATTGTAAACATCATTCCAAGTTGTTGCAGGAAATTCTCGTAAGCTTTCTTTGAGTCTTCTCGTGGCTTCCGAGCTTTTTTCATTTAAATTACTAGCAAATGCCATAGCCGCCCAATTGTCAAGTACACGTGCCAGCATCATCCTCTCACGTTGGAACCTGTCTACGAATTCCCTGAGTAACTCCGTATCTCCTTGTTTTATTTTGAAAATATCTTCCATCCTTTTTTCAACTTTTTGAGCTCCCGAGTGTGCTTTTATAAATGAATCTGCAAGCTCAACAAAAAAATCAATGGAATTTTTTAGGTAAAAGAGAATACCATGTCAGTGCTCCCTTCGTGAGGGTTTCACCAAATTTTTGACCAGAACTGATTCGATCTCTTGCTTAGTCAAGTCGTTACCCTTCACACCAAATGTAAATGCGGTTACGTGATCTCGTGGATCAGTTGTTCCATCGTATTTTGTGATATCAGGTGTAGACGTGTGATTTTTGACCCTCCCCAAGATTTGTTATATTTAGCGTGTAAATATTTAATTTAGGTCTAATATAGCTATTTCAGTTAATTTTGACTCTTTTACTTTATTTTCGTCACAAAAATAAAAAAAACACAAAAAGAAAAAAAAAGATATATATTTTAGTTTATGTATTTCTCATAAACTTTAAAAAAAAATAGTACCTTATTTTTTATCCTTATAGAATTTCGAAAATACAAAAAAAAGTTTCACTAATGTTTTGTAGTCATTTTAATCTTTAAAAAATATAAAAAATAGTTCTTTATATTTTATCTTTATATAAAAACGAAAATTACAAAAAAATAGTTTCATTAATATTTTGTAGTCATTTTAATCTTGAAAAAATACCTAAAAATAGTTTTGTTTTAAGTGTCAGTCTCATTTTAATAGTTATTTTGCCTAAGTAGGAATAGTTAAATAATATCGTGTTTTTTCTCGGTTGCGGGAAAGAATAACGTTCGGGTTCAAACGACCCATTTTAGGCCCAATTTTCGGACCCAAGACCTAGCCCAATACCCAAGCCCACACCCTAACCCTTCTTCTATAAAAAGAAAAAGAAAACAAAACCCTAGGGGGAGGGAGAATACACGGATGGTTACACATTGAGGGGGAGGGGAGTTAACATTTTTTTGAACACATTTTTGACACACATTTTGGAACACCCACTACTGTTCATCTTCTTCTTCATTTTGAAGAAGATCAAACGACCAAAAACCCTAACGAAACCCCC
>MU789461.1:59058-107304 GCA_026770625.1 Nicotiana glauca
CCCTAACGAACCCCCCCCCCCCCCCACGCCTGAACCCGCCACCCAAACAGCCCCCGTCTCCGTTCGTCCCCCACCTCCTCACGACCCTAAACTTCCGTCGACCACCAGCTGCTCCAGCGAACCAAACGCCAGCAGCAACCAATGAACCAACTTCGTCCACCATAAACCACCATCGCTGCTGCGTTTTCCTTTTGTCGTTAACCAGCCAAACGACCTAGCACCTCCATCAAACAGCCCCCTCCTCCATAGCTGTTGCTGCGTCATCACCACCCTCACGACCAGCTGAACTCACATCGCCACCTTCGTCTTCCTCACCACACCAGTCAGATCGTCCATGAACGACCATCTCGTCGTCACCCTAAGCAACGATCAACCAGCCTACTTCGTCAACCCAGCAACTCCAGCAACGACCAGAAGCCCATCTCTAGTCTCACGTCCAAGCGTCCCAGTCATCGAACTTTCATCGACAACTGAACCCTTCAGAACTGCTTGAACGAACCAATCTATTCCCCGTCGTGGAGTTTATCGATTTTGTTTTTCGAGTTTAGTTCGAGTTTTTCGGGCAGATTCGAGGTCTTTCCGGCGAGGTTCGAGTTTTTCGGTTAGAGGTTCATCCTTGTTTGAACTTTGAAAGAAGCAGTCAATTAATTGCACAGGTTCATTTTATCTCATCTAAATATTTTCAGTTTCATATCGCAATTAAACACATGGTTTTGTTAAATGTTCATTTCATATTGTACTGATTTGTGTCAAGCTTGAATGAAATATGTATGTGTTGTTTGGATTAGTTGATTTTATGAATCTTGATGATGTAGGCTATGTGATAGTTGATTTTCTTTGTTTTGCATGATCACAGTTTGATGAAATGTCTCGTTAATCATGGCAGTTGTTATATTGATGTGCTAGTTAGCCCTCATGTCTAGCCGATACTTATGTCACTATTTTTAAACTTGCTCGATAAAAATCATGGCTCAACCTAAGCTATTGTGTTGGTTAATTAGGAAAAGAATATGGGCTTAAGGTGGTTTTAAATGTAAATGTGAAAACATATTATAAGTTTCAGTTTTACAGAAAATGTTTATTTTTGTGCATATATTTGCGTTTAATAATTGTACAATTTAACATCTAGTGAATTGTTGCAACATATGTGCTCATATATATTGTGTATTCTCATTGTAATAAGTATGTGAACGTTGAATTAAAAATCATGACTACTAGTGTTAAGTCTTATTTTTCACTTGAATTGATAGAAGTTGGGTTTAAGGATGGCATGATTTGTTAGTGGCTACGGGTACGGCTCCCGTGACGTAGTTGTGATGCTTAATTTCTAAAATTCGGGGGTGCATTTCATGTAATCCGATTATAACGATTCTGGATAATCTCAGTGAATAAATTAGGATTTCTTTTTTTTTTTTAGAGACAAATAAAGTAGAGAATCATAGTTGCTTTTAGGTTTGCCCTTTTAAAAACGCGTGAGATGAGCCTCGCCAAAAAAAATGCATAAATTACGGGGCCCTCATAAATGTATATATTAAAAATACTTAGACTTCAGGATGGGCCGTTTAGCGAATTGCACGGCCTTCCCCAAAATAATAACGCGTTACTCTTTAGGTGCGTATTTTAATAACATTACCTCCCTAAACTCGGGTGTACATTTATGTAACCCAAATCCAAATCTCAACGGAGTCAAAATGTGTCAACAACAACGGGTGCATTGATGTGACGTGGTTCGAGATGTGTTTTCACGATGTTGCAATTCTCGTTAAAAATAATAATAATAATAATAAAGCGATTAAAAGTTAAGATTTGCGCATACGTTCAACATGTATTAAAATCAGATAATTTAGCCAAATATAGCAGTTAAGCGACCATGCTAGAACTACGGAACTCGGGAATGCCTAACACCTTCTCTCGGGTTAACAGAATTCCTTATCCGAATTTCTGGTTCGTAGACTGTAATACGGAGTCAACTTTTTTCCTCGATTCGGGATTCAAACCGGTGACTTGGGACACCATAAATCTCTCAAGTGGCGACTCCAACTCTTAATAATAAATCCCGTTCCGATTGTCCTTTAATTGAAAAAATTTCCTTTACTACACCCTTGCGGGATGCAGCGTAAAAAGGAGGTGTGACATCAGACATCTTAACTTTTTTGGAATAGGCAAACTAGTGGCACTTGGCTTCCAAGGTTGTTGAGAATATTTTACCATATCTACTCCTTTGATTATAGGTGGCACACCAGGTATCTGCTCTATGCGATCGTTTTGCTCCTTAAACTGTTTCTGCAAAGTTAGTACAAAACTTTATAAATAAGAATTAACTGGGATACCTGGCCCTCCATCGCGAGATTCATAGGGAGTTCCTCCGTTGCTTGAATTGGCATGTCCCGACCGTGGATTCTCTATGGTTGCGGTGTTTTTTGGAGGTGGAGCTGATAGTATAGTTAGCAACCTATTGACAAAAGCTTGGAGAGCATTGTTGACCTTTTTGGCGATTAATTGTTTCAATGATGCATCAATAGCTTTATCGTTCTCATGTTGGTCATTCATATTCGATTCGGATCTGTCAGGAGTCCCCTCTCGAGATTGTCGAGGAGAGTTTTGCGGTGAGGGGACTAGAGTTTCATCACCTTGTTGATTTTGCTTATTCAACTGATGTTGCTGATTTTGTTGGTTTTATAGGTTTTGTTGGTTGTTGTTGTTGACGTTCGACATGATTTTTTGGCAGAAGAATTGATTTGGAAAGTAAAAAGATTATTAGATTCCCAGTAACGGAACCAATTTGTTTAACCAGAAAATAGGAATTTCGGTCAAAGCTTAATTTTAGAAGTATTCGGGTTACTGATAATCAAGAAAAAGAATATTTTGGTGACGAGAAAGGAAAATTAGAGTTTGAAATAGCAAAGCAATCAATATAAAACAAGAGTAAATAAGTGTATTCCAATAATAATCAGAACTTATCCATACAAATGACATTACACTTTCTTTTATAGCTACTTCTAGGTATGTCTCTTCCTTCTCGTAAATCATAATCGAGTCATTATGAGCATTTAATGACATTAATGAAACATTATAATTGACAATCGCAACTGTTTCGTGAAGATTGTGTAACATTTCTAATCATTCACGCTCATTAATTGAAGATTAACGACTCTGTACTTTTTGTTGTCTTGATTCACTCCAC
Source organism: Nicotiana glauca (assembly GCA_026770625.1). Taxonomy (NCBI): domain Eukaryota; kingdom Viridiplantae; phylum Streptophyta; class Magnoliopsida; order Solanales; family Solanaceae; genus Nicotiana; species Nicotiana glauca. Next base: position 62,243 of record MU789461.1, read on the forward strand.
TTGTGTCTCTTCAAATTACGAAGAGACTCGAGCAACTGTTTCATTTTGTCTTTTAGAAGTTTCGCTCGTACCTAATAAGACTCGCATCTCTTTAAGTACTCTTCTCCAGCTGTCACTTTTCTAATGATCCATGTGTTTTGTCATGTCAGCCACATAATTAATTTCACGTGTAATATTTATTTTTCCCAATACAAATTGATTGTATACAAATTATAAACAAACCTTATTTACAGTGGATAACATATAAAATTAAGATAATTTTAACAAATAAATTTCAAATATTGTGTAAGTACAAAAAAAAAAAATTCCCCTTGACAATTCTGCCAACCCCGTAGCCCACCAAACTTGGCCCAAATATCTCCATAACTCATTCAGCTCTTTACCAACATTTTTTCAAACCTCTTCTCTAAATTAATCCAAACCAAATATTCCCAATTCAATCCCCAAAACCATAACCAACCCAAAGTTTTTTATATTTTTTATTTTATTTCCTTAAATTCTTGTCATCACTTAATTGTTAATCCTAATTTTATGGCACAATCTTTTACCAATTTGCAAGAATAGTAGAATCTTCTATTACCTTCCATGGTGAGTGTCCCAAGAAGAAAATTGTATTGAATATCCTTAAAGAATCCAGTCATATTTCAAGAGGTCACATAATAGGTAAGCATTTTCTCAATTTGATTTTCTGTTATCAAACTTGATTTGATTTAATTTAATTTTATCCTTTTTAACTCAATCCTTATATTTGTTAGAAAAATAATACTTGCCTTTCCTAACGTGAATGTTGTTCTAATTAGGTAAAGTCTAAAATTCCACATATATTCTCTTATGCGCTTTACTTTATTTAAATCAATTTTTACTTTTGAAAAATTATTTACCTTCGATTAAGCTAATTGATTTTGTCAGAAGATCTGCTCTTTACTATAATTTGCAACCTTAATTTCATATTGTCTTTCCTTTTCTAACTAAGAGCCTCAATAGTTCTCTAGCTATAAATACTATTGCTATTATGGCTATAAGGGGACACTTTTCATGACTGCTATTTAATGTTAGTATAATATTTTCTCGTGATTACTGCTCTCTTGTTAGCTTTCTCTGTTATGGGATAATTTTACGTAAATACAACTCACACACATAACTTACAACATAATAGTCTAGATATTACTTTGCAAATCTATAGCCCAAAAATACTAGACTAATTCCCGAAAAATAACTTATTTCACACAATCAACTACTGTTATTGCTCCCTCTTTATACAACCAGTTGTTTTCATTCTCTTGATTTCCTTTGATTATTAAGCATTTGATAAAAAATACAAATAAGCCACAATGCAACTCAAAAATCATATCTTCGAATAATACATATTATCTGAAGGTAAGAAATTCAAACACCTTTATGTGCAATTGTTGAAGCAATCCAACAGGATAAAAGAAAAATAAAAAATTAATAACTAAATTGTAGAATTCCTCCAACGCGTACAAATATGTTTCATATAGCACATATACGAAAAAGAAGAAGAGAAGGAAGTCTCAAACTTCTGTAGAGACCTTTTACACGGTAACAATGTATATACATCCTTATAAACTGAAAAAATATATATATTTATACAACATTATACATAAATATACACATTTATACACAATTATACAATACTGTATAACTTGTATAAACATGTATAATCGTGTATAAGAGGTATATGTATATCCATACACATAATTATACACTATTATACAGTGTCGATACAACCTGCTACATAGTTATGATTTTCCAAAACTTCAAACTTAAAACTTTAAAATCTTCCAAGATTACCAGAACTTCAAACTTCAAAATCCTCCAAAATTAGTGGTTGTTTGTTGGTGCAAATCAAGTTTGAGAGCTATTAATTTTCATATCTGTGTGTATTTTCATGTTTCTTTCAAAAATCTTCTTCATTCTTCTGCTTGCCACCATGGACGACGAAGTCTTTCTTCGAGCCTTCTTCGAGCCATTAATGGCAGAACTGCGTGGGAGGTAAAGGAGGGGGAATAGCGGGGGCTAGGTTAAGAGAGGATGAGGGATCTATATGGGTTAGAGAAAAAGAAGTGAGAGGGGTCGAGAGAGAGAAGTGAGAGGCGATGAGAGAGAGAAGGGAATAAAGAAAGAAGAAAATAATAAAAACCCTAAAAGCATGTCTTTAATAGTGGGCTAAAGGCTGAAAAGTTTCTTTCAAGTTATGTACAACATGGGCTATATAGGGTAAGAGCTTCAAATGTGGGCCATTTTCAGTTGAGCTATTAGACCAAGTGACATGGGTTGTAATTCGTTATTGTCTCTCTCTCTGTAAAAATTGCACTGGGCGCCATATTTGGATGCCCCTTTTTAACCCGTAGCCGCTTTGTCTTTTTGTTTGTATCCGTACCCACTTTTTAAAAAACTTCAGCTTCCCTTTATAACTGGAAAACTTCAGCTCTAGAGCTGAAGTTTTAATTTTATAACTGGAAAACTTCAGCTCTAGAGCTGAAGTTTTTATTTTATAACTGGAAAACTTCAGCTCTAGAGCTGGAGTTTTTATTTTATAACTGGTAAACTAGAGCTGAAGTTTCCCGGTTACTAAACAAAAACTTCAGCTCTAGTTGATGTTTTTATTTTATAACTGGCAAAACTAAATAAAAACTTCAGCACTAGCTGATGTTTTTATTTTATAACTAACAAACTTCAGCTCTAGAGCTGAAGTTTTTATTTTATAACTTGAAAACTTCAGCTCTAAAGCTGAAGTTTTTGGTTGAAGTTTTTATTTTATAACTGACAAACTTCAGCTCTAGAGCTGAAGTTCGCGAGTTACGTGAAAAAGCTGAACTTCAGGCCCGGCTATTAAAATGTTGAAGTTTTGTATAATTGTCTTTGCTACTTCAGCCCCGTGTGCTGAAGTTATGTGAAAAAACGGGTAGGTTTGCAATTTTTTTTGCAAAACGGTCACAGATTAAAATGTGGCACAAAAAACGGGTATAGACCGAGAATCAAGATATGAACGTTTGCATTACTGAGTTATTACAAGTTGTTCATCGCTCGTACACTACTGCCAGTTGATTATTACTTGTTCTGGTATCTGGTTTTCTAGTTTTTCTATACTATTCTGCACGTCATAACTGGTTAGTCTCATGAACGACATATTATGATTCCTTATGTATTATGTTTGGAATAGATTAATTTTTTTCGATTTACTTTTCGCTTCTTTTAACTCTCTTTGCATGTATTTGTCACGATCCGAATTTTCAACCTCGGAGCGATAATAGCGCCTTACATCTACTTGCTACGCAATCCAACATTAGACAACCAATTAACTATTTTAATAATTAAAAACAGAGTAATAACAATTATTAATAATTAATAAAGCTGTAATACATAAGATAAACCCATAACATAACACAGTCCAATCTAATCCCAGAAATCTGGAGTCAGTACATGAGCAACTAGAATATTACAAGTATGGTTTAAACAAAATACAACTATTTGAATGAAATAAATAGTAAAAACAGAAACACAAGGAGATTTCAAGGACTACGAAGGCCTGTAGCTCTACCTTAAGTCTCCGATATAGATATGATCCGACCAGAAGTACCGCTAGACACCGCTAGGACTAACACCAATATCTGCACAAGAAGTGTAGCATGAATACATCTGACCCAATGTATTTCATAAGTGTCGAGTCTAACCCCGATTAGTTAGTGACGAAGCTATGACAACAGACCTACTAAGATCTTGTGCAGATATGTACATAAAGAAAAAGAAACAACAAATAGGGCATTTATCATAATAACGGGGAGGGAACATGTAGAAAGGAAAACACGATAAGAATTGCAAGTATAAAACACCAAGTAAACTTCTTCCAAAATAAACAAGACACTGCAACTGAATAAATCACAAATCTGGAAATCAAATAAAGCAATAGAACAAAAAATAACACTGCATCACCTTTCGTGCTTTTACTCATATCATCACCATATAATAATGATATGATAAATGAAATGACATGGCATCACCCTTCGTATTTTGACTCTCTTCTTCACATGATATGACAAATGATAATAAGAAATCAAGTGAAAGGCATCACCGTTTGTACTTTTCACTATTCCTCACCAAGCAACAATAATAATTCAAAGTATCAATGCAAGGTGGAAAATAAATTTTATATCAATCATAGTGTTATGATGAACAAACTAAACATTCAATATTCCACAACTTCAAAATAAATAATAAATGTTAAGGCGAACAGTTAAGGAAATAATAATCTAAGGCATGGAAAGCATAGTCAATGCAACAATATAATACAATAAAATAATTTTCACCTGCATGCTTTAATCCAATGACAATGCATATATACTCATTACCTTACATATAGACCATTCCCACACATAAATCACGTAGCAAATAGACCAACAAGTCCTTATTTCCTCAAGCCAAAGTTAACCACGATACTTACCTCATTCCGCAACCAAATTAGTACTGCTCAACCACGACTTTTCCTTTAGGATTAGCCTCCAAACCAATCAAATCTAGCCAAATATAGTTCAAATTCAAAATAAGCTTTAGAAACTACTCAAGAGTGAAAAAGATTCAATCTTTAATGGTCATCTCGAAAACAACCACTTTGGGGACGGCTACCTCGGTACATGTGGCCGGATGAGAAGATGAAGAGGCAGCCTACTGAGGAACTGATTCGGAAGTCTTGGCCATCGCAAATCTGAAAAATATGTGAAGATTTGGAAAGATTTTATGAAGATTTGAAGTTTGAGAGTGAAGATATGAGGTTCTAGGTTGAAAATCCAAGAAAATGTACGAAGGTTTGAAGATCTAGGTAGAAACTTAAGAATAATTATGAAGATTTGAAAGTTAAATATAATAAGATGGGGATTTGAAAGAGTTGGAAGCCGCTTGGGAGTTCGAAGATAAGAGCTAAGATCGGAAAGTGGAAAAGGTACAAAAAGGTCGAAGCTTTTATAGAGAAAATGTAATCATTATGCGACGTTTCACATTCGAAGGCGACCAACCGATGATTGACACGTGTTCGAAGTCATAACTACGCGACTGATGACGTTTTGGCTTCTTCGTCGTCTCGCTTGTAATGTACGAAGGAAAGAACAGGGGAACATCTTTGTTTCGTATCACTTCGGCAAGCCTACTCTCTAGGAAAAAAGGGGATTATTTGTATACGGGTAAAACCGAAGGTAACATATACCCCGATTTCCTGGTGGGTCAAACGAAGCAGAGACATGACTTCATGGGATCAAAATCAAAGTCGGGAACTTCTCGTACCACAGGCTGAACGGAGTGCTCGCCATTTAGCCTAGCAAGACAACACTCTCCCGGCCCAGAGCGAGCTCTTGAACCTCGGAAAGTACTACGAACGGTTGCACATGACTAACAGAATGTCGTGATATCCACACCCAACCGGATATCATGGCGCGAATCTCACCTGACGTCGGAAACATATTAGTAATTGACGAGAAAGCAGGATTTTTTTAGCTTTTTAAAGTTGTACTAGAGATAAAACTCTCTTACTATATAAATGGGAAGATTTTTCATTCAAGACACATTGTAACACACATATCAAAGCAATATAAACTTGTTTATCTGCTTTCTAGTTATTGAATTTTTTTTATTTTAATCATAGCTCTTCATACTCATTTGGCTCCGAATAGAGGGTCCGATTAAGGGCAAAACTATTTTAAGCTTAAATTTGAGTCCTGAATTAATGTCACAAGTAGTATGGTTATTCATTTTATTTTTGATTCGTTTATCTAACATTCGTTATTACTTGTGTTGAATCAATCCACTTATCCTTAAAACCGCATACAAATTTAGTTGTTATCCATTTTAATGGTAAACATAGTATTCCCTGTGTTTTGTTCTAGTTTTATTCCTGCTCAAATTGTAAAGACCTTGTTTCTTTTCTGTTTTGATTATATGTATTAAGCACTAGGTACTCTGCCTGGGTGGTATATTTACTAAAAAATGTGTAAAATTTAGTGACCTTTTAATTCACATTAGAAGATAAATTCTTTACAATGGAATGAAATAGACATGAATAAAGTGTTACAAAGTTCAAGGAATTCATGCAGTCATACACTAGCTAATATGAGATTGAGGCGTATGTAGTTAATTAATTGATTAATCCGATTGTCAACCTTTTCTTTTCCTTTTATTTTATAGGTTTCTAACTTTTATGAAGTAAATCTCCTAATGTGTCTCAACTTGAAGTTGGTGCAGTCTTTGAAACAGTATTCCACTCTTGGACAGGAATTGGTTGATTCTCTGTCAGAATTGTGACACCAAAAAGTCTATATGCCATGAACTCCGCCAAAAGAAGAGATGAATTTCTTAATTTCTTTCTTGTTTAAACAAAAATATTGATCAACCGCTCTACTAAACTAGTATTCACACACCGTGGCAGAGTTCCTATCTCTTTAGTTGCAAACAAACAAGCAGAAGAGCCCACAGAAAACAGATGTGCAGTCAAATTTTCTCATGAAATAACAATTTGGTAAGCTCCCACCACATTTATTGCTCTTACAACAAATTATTAATGAGTGACTGCAGTCCCAGTGTCTCAATTCAACTGCACATTTAAGGACAGTAAGGCCTAATACATCTTTAATGTTACCCTTTGAAAAACGAACATCAAGTTGAATGATGTCCCCTTAACCACCACCAAGTTAATCAATGAGCAATATGTTCTTAAAGAGAGATCTTTTGTAACATGACCACATGCAACTTGTCTCTTCTTGCTTACTACTAATAAAACAATACATCATTTTGAGTTTCTTTTTTTTTTTTCCCCCAGTTTTGGGGGCTAGTGGGTGAAGGGTAATTAAATAACTATGTAAAAGGAGAAAATAAACGCCAAATGATGGACAACTTTAGCCACACTGACATAGAGAGATTTATTTAAGGATGAGACCATTTACAATAGACACAGAAGCCTTGCTGAAGCAACCAGTAAGAATACTTGTGGATATGAATATATGAGAGACTCAAATAGAGACTTAATACACAAACTTAAAAGCGTGGTACACAACTTCAAATCCAAATTAGGGCTTCTACTACTAACATATATCAACAGAAACTTCACTTTCCTGTTTCCATCATCCATTTGCTTGAAGATACCTGCAACGTTTGTAGCGAGAGTGCTACTTGTTTAACGGGTTTTGTTTTTCTCCATGGCTCTTGGGGCTGCCCCAAAAAAAATAAAAAATAAAAATAATGCAGGTCAAATATCATATGAGATAGAGTCATCCTAGTTCTGTTTAGTTTTATTGATTTATTCTGGAACTGGTAAAATTACAAAATAAATTAACAAACATTTCAGAAGCAGCACTAGATTTTTTTTCCACATAGTAGCGGACAAAGTGAAGAGGAGTCTTGGCGTAACTAGTAAAGTTGTTGTTATATGACCAAGAGGTCACGGTTTGGAGTTGTGGAAACAGCAGCTTGCAGAAATGCAGGGTAAGATTACGTACAACAGACACCATTGTGGTTCGGCCCTTCCACGAACCCCACGCATAGCGGAAGCTTAGTGCATTGGGCTGCCCTAGTGGACAAAGTGATAGGCCTTGTCTGAACATGAAGAGAAGGAAAAGCCCCTTTTAACTTACCTAGACCAATTGCATCTGAACTCTTCATGATCCTCAGCCTCTTGCAAGACTCTGTGAACATCCTACATATAATAATTCATGCCAAGTAAGACTCACTGCATACTAAAAAAATGGCCCGCTGGGCAGGATTTCCCATGTAGGATCAGGATTCAGATCGATGAACAGAGAGGGAAAAGACTAGAGACATATTCACAATTCTAAGATCTAATAATTCAGTGACTAAAGCATCACTATCAGATATAAATCCTCCGTGATATTAAGTAATTCCAAATGTCCATCCTTTTTTACTGTCACCAATCACAAGCTTTATATATATATACACACACGACAGATATATGGATACAATGATTCAGTGAAATATGAACTCTCAGGAAATACTGAAGTTTGGAGGAAAAGTACAAGTTTCACGCGCAGATATTTCCGATAGGCTTAAGATAGGATGAATGCATTTGATTAAATTACTTGACACATGTATGAACTATACGAAAGTGGTCATCCGACAACTCAGATTAGACATGAAACTTACTCCCAAGGAACATCACCAACGAGCATCCAATCACCATCCTTGTCCTCATAGGTAAGAACATACTCAGATCCATGTAGAAGATCCATCAATCTACTTTCACAAATCGGAATGCCTTCGGTTCCACATTGACCTGAAATAATCACCGATGAAAGTTGAAATTCAGTAGACTCTTAAAAGCAGAAAGAAACAGGCACGTGTATGTTTAATCAACATTTAACACCAAAAAGTACACTGCTCACTACCTACACTCATGACAGCAAGCAAACAATTTTTGTTAATTGTTGCCTTCCACCTCATTTAGCATCTTTATTTGAGCTAAAAAATGAATGCTTTTTAAGATTTACAAGCAATAGAAGATCAAGGCGTTCCAACCCAAAAATCAGCATTTTAGATACTGTTCTTAAGATCAGAAATAAATTACTAACTGCCTTGAAAGCGTTAAAAATCATAAAAGTAATCCTCAAGGAGATGACTAAGTGCTTGAGACAGGAGTAACAAACTTTACTACTGGAAATCTAAGTTCCAATCACAGCAACAACACTCCGTTTGAGGCCCTCTGCTCAAGCATTAATAGGCAAATTTACCCAGTACTTGAGCTTGTGGGTTGTAACCTGTTGTCAAATGAACTAGTCAATTTGAGCATAATCTAAACTAGACGTTACCATGGATTTTTTTCTGCTTTTATCCCTATTTATCTTTGCACCGAAGGATGTGGCATAGTGATAAATGAAGTGGGTTGAGAGCTTGAGGTCTCAGGTTTGAACCCCAGCCGAGATAAAAACACTACGCGATTTCTTCCCTTCTATCCAAGCCTTGGTGGATAGAGTTACCTGGTACATGTTGCTTGTAGGAAGTGGTATCTCAACGAAACAAAGAAGCAAATCACTTCAAAGACAACATATAACGATAAAGTCCAATAGGACATGCTAGATTAACAACAAAGAAATTTCGAGCAGTACTGTATTAAAGCTATCTGCAGTTAAAAACTCCTCAACGGACCTCCATAGGATTAAATCAGCGAAATGAACCTCAAAAAAGTAAAATAATCATTTGAAATGCCTTCAACAGTTAAAATCATTAAGCCGAAAAGAAAAAGAATACAGACAGCTGTCATCAAGGCATTACCAATGGTAAAGCAGCTGAACATCTTTTCCAGCGCTGAAGACAGATCATTGTAGCTTTTGTAGATCTTAAGGTCAACCTTCCTCAGATAAGGGGCACCATCCATGCTGACTTTGACATAAACACAAGCAGATCCTAACTTACCATCCACTTCCTCCTCAGTCTTGGGAGGATTACTGACCATTGAGTTCTTCCGAAAAGATCGAATTGGTGGCCATCCTACTACCTGTGCCCTGACCAGAAAACAAAAGTAGCTCCAGTTACTATGTAGTTCTAGGAGCTAGGTCCTTAATTTCCTTACTAATTTAGCATTTGCCAGCTCAACAACAACCTTGTGGAATCTCACAACCTAGTGGAATCTCAGCATTTGGGGCTTTGGACCTTACCCCTACACACTAGAAAAACCATCGGCCCGAGAGCCAGCTCAAGAACTTGGAAACCCCCACTATCCCTCTCCCTTTGAAAAAAACAAAATGCAGTTGATCAAGCAGAGAGGAAAGAAGTAACAGCAGAACAAGCTTACGGAGGATTCAATAGAAAAAATGGGAAAAAACATGGTAGCTCTTTGAAGGTGGAGCAAATAAAGACGAGAACTTTTCTAGCAACACTGGAAGTCCAAACCATACTGTTAACTATGAAGGTTCAGTTCAAGAAGATAATTAGACAAACCCATGGGATGTAAGATTCAGTTAAGATATAATCTTACTATACACAAAAGAAGGAAAAAGAACACAAACTCTAGATTCATGGTGTAGTATTTAATTTTAAGGGAAGGTTCTGAAAGATTTACTTAGCGGCTGGAGCAACCCCATGTCCATTACTAGTTGGAATCAGAGGCTTTGGAGCAGGATTTTTCACAACATTGGCCATAGAAGACTGCTGAAGATTACTCTCTGCAGGGACAACAGCACCAAGAATCTTGCTTCCACCCTTAGGAGAGAACAACAACCCACTGTGACCTTTAGCAGAATCAACCTCAGATCTAGAGAAAGCACCATTCATGGTGTCAGAATACCCCCTTTTGGCTCCAGAAACTAAACCCCTCTCAGGAGACTCAGAACCAGGCAAGCCTAGTCTAAGCTCAGTGGCCTTCAAGTTCAAGTTCAAGTCTCTTTTGCTTTTCCTCTCATTATTTTCCATTGAGGAAACACAAACACAACTACTCTTCTCAGATAAGCCTATGTAATCATGCTGTTGTAAGGGTATTGACATCAAAGGAATTCAAGAAGCAAAGGACTTAAAAGGTTTTTCAACTATCAAGACTAGTGAAGTGCAGAGCTAGTGAAGTATGTAGAAAGAAAAATAGAGTAAAGGTTCTTTGGGCTCTCTTATATTTCATCAACTGTAACAAAAGAATAATGGAATGTGATATAGCAAAGAGAGGCTGTAAAAAGAGGGGGCAAATCAAACTTCAGTAAAAGTACTTTTTCTTTCTTTCTTCTTCTTTCCTTTTCTCCACTTATCCTGGTAAAATAAATTTAAAAAGGAAAGTGTGGAAACACGAGTACAGCTTGCAAAAGCATGAAAAGACTACCCTCATTGATGCTAAAATGTGCTGTAACAAGCAATCAGTGGGTATATTTCCTAAGCTAGTAAGGTCAAATTTTCATTTTTGATGGGAAATCATGTCACGCCTCCTAAACAATATAGAACTGAAAGATTGATACAGTCCCCTCAAGCTGCAGTTTCAATGATTCAGAACTTGTTCTACAGGGGGGTTTTGTTTGGTTGGAATATGATTTATACCGGTATAAGTTATGCCGGTATAAGTTATATTGGTATAAGTTATACTGGGGTTAGTTATGTTGGTATTGTTATTTATTCTTTATTTGGTATGTTGTATTAAGAATGACAATTGCATAATTTCTAAGAAGAATGTATAAGTTATACCGGTGTTAATTACTCCACCTTTTATAAGGTATAAGTTATCCCAGTGTTAAAATTAACACCAGAATAACTCATACCTAATTTACTAACCAAACAATTTATTAAGGTGATATTAAATTTTTATATCAATCATATACCTTCTTATACCTCATACCAAACAACCCCTATAATAAAAAAAGACACGATTCAAATAGTAATGCCAAAGCAAAATTTGCTCTTGCCAAAATAACAGTGGCTTATTGCTTTTGCTATTGTTAGGGGTTCTACTTTATTTTTCTCAAACAATCTAGTAGCCCGTTTGGACATAAGAAATTTTTTTCTTTTTTCAAAACAAAAAAAAAAATTACTTTTTTACGAAATCAGCATTTTATAAAATTTTTAGTTTTCTCTTGAAGATATATTTTGGAATTTTTCGAAAATTTTAAAAACTCCAAAAAATTATTTTCATAATTTTCACTCAGATCACTTATAAACTTCAAAAACAACCCAAAATTATATTCATATCCAAACACAACTCTAATTTTCAATATCATTTTCGCTTGAAATTTTTTTTTTAATTTTTTTGTTGGAATTTTACAATTCTTATGTCCAAACGCCCACTAGGAATTAATATAGGGGAATATAATTGCATGCTCGCCCATCCTCCTCGACTACTCGGTGAGTACGTCACGGGTAAGTTTTTTCTCATTTGGTGCATGTATATCATTTCATAGTATTGGCAAAATACATAGACATCCATTTAAAGTTGTCATATTTTCTCACTTAGACATTTCAACTGATGTTGTTTCCTATTGAACACTTAATGTTTGTAGGAAATGTGTCTATTGAACACAAATGAGTGACATGTCACAGTGAGTGTGTCCCACTCTTTTTCAGCATGTGAAACGCCTTTGAAATGTATTACTTAGTTGTTTCTTCTTTTTATTCTTTTTCTCCTTTTCCAAAGACATATGATGGTCAATCAAACCAAGAACTTCCGGAGGCTACTGCAAAACAAGCGCATGAACTTGTTACTCTAGAAATTGAGCACCAAGTACAACAAACATAGAAAATCGATCAGGTTAATAATGAAGGAGTCAATTAACCTGGTTCTTCTTCATATTGGAAAGGAAACAGTAACTCTCAAGGGCTCCAAGTTTAGAAACACGTTTTCCTTCTTAGCTTACTTGTCCATGATTGATCTAAAAATATAAAAGAGGCTCTTCAAGATGCTGACTGGATCGTAACCATGCAAGATGAACTTCATTTATTTGAGAGAAATAAAGTGTGGCACCTAGGACCTCGACTAAAAGACATTACAATCATAGGAACTAGGTGGGTACTCAGGAACAAATTGGAGGACCAAGGTATAATCACATGAAACAAGGCTAGTGTGACGACCTGGTCGATCGTCTTAAGAATTAACGTCCCGATCCCCTATTAACTGTTTTTTCCAAGTTAATTTCTGCCAATTTGATTTGCCGGGATATCGGTTTTGAGTTCCGGAGAGTTTTGTGGACACTTAGTCCCTAAATGGGAGCTTAAGTGTTGGAAAGTTGACCGTAGTCGAAACAGTGTGAAGACGGCCTCAGAATGGAAATTCGATGGTTCCGTTAGCTCCATCGGGTGATTTCGGGCTTAGAGGCGTGTTCAGATGGTGATTCGGAGGTCTGTAGCTAATTTAGGCTTGAATTGCCGAAATGTCGAATTTTGAAGTTTCCAGTCCGATAGTGAGATTCTGATCTGATGGTCGGAATGGAATTCCGAGAGTTTCAGTAGTTCTGTTGTGTCATTTGGGATGTGTGTGCAAAATTTCAGGTCATTCGGACGTGGTTTGGTTGGGTTTTCGATCAAAAGCGGAATTCAGAAGATTTTAGAAACTTAGGCTTGAATCCAATGTGTTTTGGTTGTTTTGATATTGTTTGAATTGTTTTGAAGATTGGTACAAGTTTGAATAAAGTTTTAGGATATGTTGATGCCTTTGGTTGAGGTCCGGGGGGCATCGGGGTAATTTCGGATGGTTAACTAGAAGTTGAGGAAATGTTGCAGCTACTGTATTTTTTGCTGCTTCTGGTATTTTCGCATCTGCGGTTTGGGGACCGCAGATGCGGCACCACAAAAGCGGCTAAGAGGCTGCAGAAGCGGATTTTGGTCTTTTTTTCAGTAACCACAGAAGCGGTACCGTATCTGCGGATATTGAGTCGCAGATGCGGGAACAGGCTCTTTAAGTGAATGTCGTAGGTGCGACCTTTGGTCCGCAAAAGCGGGACCGCAGATACGGTCCTAGGGCCGCAAATGCGTGAATCGCTGGGCAGAACATATAAATAGTTGCCTTTGCGAATTTGAGCTATTCTTTTTCATTCGGGTTTGAAACTTTTGAGAGAGATTTTTTAGGAAAACAAAGGGGAATCACTTGGAGGTAATCCTTGACTTCATAACTCGTTTTTATGTGATTAAAGACCTAATTAGTGGTGAGAAATTTGGAAAAAATAGGTAATTAGGGCTTGAGTTTAAGAGGCATTTAAATGACGATTTAAGGGGTCATTTGGAATTTGATTCAATGTTCTTGTTATGTATAGACTCGTGAGAGTACGAGGTTTCTGAAAATGTAAATTTTACCCGATTCCGAGATGTGGGCCTGAGGGGAATTTTGGTTATTTTTCCTAATTTCGCTTATTAGCTTAGAATTTAATTGTGGAATCAGTTACTTGAGGTGTTATTTACAATATGCAATCGAATTGAATAGATTTGGGCCATTTGGAGTTGGATACTCGTGGCAAACGCGTGGTTTCAAGTTGCTTTGCGCTTGTTCGAAGTAAATGTCTTGTCTAACCTTGTGTGGGGGACTTTTCCCTTAGGATTTGGTATAATTGTTAATTGAAATGCCTTGTACGTAAGGTGACGAGTGTGTACTTGTGCTAATTATTGGAAATCCGATTTTTCATTAAGTACTACTAGTATGATTACTTCCCTATTTTACTGCTTGTACTATTTAAGCATGTGTTAGCTTAGGGAAAACATATCTAAGTGATTAAATTGCCTTATCTGTTAACTGCTTTACCTGAATTCTGTGTAGCATGTAGGCTAGACTATTTGTTTGCCTTAATATGAAGTTTGATATTTCTGAGCATTTTTCCTGTTGCTGCTGTGTATTTACATTGGGACTATGGATGTGAGATTCCGATAGCTCCCCCCTTGTCTGTTTACATTTCGGACTACAGATGTGAGATTCCAGTAGATCCCCCTGCACAGTGATATGAAACTACGGGAATGCACCCGGTAGATTCTTCCAGTACTGGGTATTTATGTTTGGGACTACGGAACGGGATTCTGGTAGATCCCCATGTACTATGAGCTGGACTACGGGGCAGTATCCTGAGAGACTTATTGGATATGTGTATTTGGGACTTCAGAACGATATCCTGTAAGATCCCTGATTGATATCATTGGAGGTTTAGCTATATTTTCCTTCGGTGTTTACATTGTTCCTGCGCAGATATTGCTTCTTTATATATGTTTGCTTTCACTGTTATACATTCTTATACTATTTTCTATTCTACACTATCAAATCATATCTTTTACTTAACCATAGTAGGGCCCTGACCTTCCTCGTCACTTCTTAACCGAGGTTAGGCTTGGCACTTACTGAATACCGCTGTGGTGTACTCATGCCCCTTTCTGTGCATATTTTTCATGTGCAGATCCAGGTACCTATACTCAGGCTTACCATTCTTGAGGCGAGGCGATTCTACGGGACTTCGAGGTATATCTGCCGTGTCTGCAGACCGAGGAGTCTCTTTCTATTCCTGCATTTAGTATTTAGCGCTTTTGAACTTTCTGTTATTGTTAGACATTTCAGAGATTAGAGTTATGTAGTGTTATCACAGCTTGTGGATCTGTGAGTTTCCGGGTTTTGGGATAGTGTATTAGATTTTGAGAAGTTGTGTGTATATGCTGAGCGGCATTTGAATATTGTTTCCTTCAGTTATTTTTGGCTTTTGATTATTTATTCTGCAGGTCTAGTTTATTTTTCGCATTGTTAGGCTTACCTAGTCGTAGAGACTAGGTGCCATCATGACAATTCACGGAAGGCGAACTGGGGTCGTGACAAGTTGGTATCAGAGCTCTAGGTTCATAGGAGTCATGGATCACAAGCCGGTTTTTTAGAGTCTCGCTGATCGGTACGGAGACGTCTGTACTTATCTATGAGAGGCTATGTAACTGTTAGGAAAATTCCACTTCATTTGATTTCCTTGTCGTGCGAGATTTTGATATCACAATTCTAAACTTTTGTCTTTCTATTCTCTCACAGATACTGAGGACATATTCTACCCGAGATGATCAGGCATCCGCGCTCCCTACTGCAGCCGTCAGAGGCCGGGGCTAGGGTATAGGTCGAGGACGCGCACGTGGTGTAGCCAAAGCACATGAGAGAGTTACCACCGAGGAGCTACCAGCAGTGCCAGTTGGAGCCTAGGCACCTGGCACACCTACTACTACTACCACGCCAGCACTTCAGGAGACTCTGGCACAATTTATGAGCATGTACACCACTTTGGCTCAGGCAGGGTTGCTTCCTCTTGCTGTAGCCACATCCCAGGCCGGGGAAGGAGCACAAATTCTCGCCGCCCGCACTCCTGGGCAACGAGTGCATGTTGATCAGGTTCCAGAGATTATTCTTGTACCGCTTGCAGTGCTAGTTCAGCCCGAGGATAGGGCAGCGACTTCAGAGGATGAGAAACGGAGACTTGAGAGGTTCAAGAAGTATGATCCTCCAGTATTTAGTGGATTAGGATTAGAGGATGCCTTGGGATTTGTGGAGGAGTGCTACCGTATCCTCCACGCTATGGGTATATCAGGATCGAGCTGGGTTTTATTCACTACTTTCCAGCTTCGAGGAGCCGCCTATGAGTGGTGGCGCACCTATGAGTTAGACAGTCTGGACGAGGCTGCTTCGCTGACTTAGACCCAATTTTCAGATCTATTTCTGAAAGTGTTTGTTCCTCAGAGCCTCAGAGATGCATGGCACGCCGAGTTCGAGCATTTCCGCCAGGGTGCTATGACTGTCTCAGAGTATGCTGTCTGTTATACTAGCTTGGCTAGGCATGCACCGGCCTTGGTTTCTACTGTTCGTGAGAGGATTCGCCGGTTTATTGAGGGGCTTATTCCCAGCATCAAGTCTAGCATGGCTTGTGAGTTGGAGATGGATATTCCTTATCAGCATGTGGTGAGCATTGCTATGAGGATTGAGGGCACACATGCTAGGGAGAGAGAGGAGAGGGAGGCCAATAGGTCTCGAGAGTCGACCCATTATTCTGGTGCCCGCACCCAGCTGCAGGTCGTCATGGTAGGGGTTATATATGTCGCCCTATTCATTTAGCTCTTCCAGCAGCCAGTAGTGCTCCAGCTCCTCCTAGGCCTTAGGAGCCATATTATGCACCTCTAGTTTTTAGCGCGCCTCCTACACGGGATGCTATAAGAGGTTAGTCCAGTAGACTTGGCCCGATCCAGTCACAGCCACCACGTCCTCCCAGAGCTTGTTTTGAGTGCGGCGACACATGCCATATGGTAAGGGATTGCCCCAAACTTGGGAGCGGTGCACCTCCATAGACTTCTCAGCCACAGCGTGCCCCGCAGAGTTCTCAGGCCATGGTTACAGCTCCAGTTGCTACCCCACTTGCTGAGCCAACTAGAGGTGGAGGTCGGGGAGGTAGAGGTCGCCCTAGAGGGGGAGGCCAGGCCTGATACTATGCCCTTCCTGCCTGTACCGAGGCGGTTGCCTATGATTCTGTCATCACAGGTATTATACTTGTTGGTCACCGAGATGCATCGGTCCTATTCGATCCAGGTTCCACTTATTCTTATGTGTCTTCTTATTTTGCTCCATATTTGGGTGTCCTTCAGGATTCTTTGAGTTTCCCTTTTTATGTTTCTACTCTTATGGGAGATCTCTTGTTGTGGACCGCATTTATGGGTCATTTAATCTTAGTGGTTTTGAGACCAGAGCCGATTTATTATTGCTTAGCATGGTAGACTTTGATATTATCTTGGCCATGGACTGGTTGTCTCCCCATTATGTTATTCTTGATTGTCACGACAAGACCGTGACACTGGCTATGCCAGGTGTACCGCGTGTTGACTGGATGGGTGATGTAGATCACACTCCTAATAGAGTTATTTCTTTCCTTAAAGCTCAGCATATGGTTGAGAAGGGGTATGACGTGTATCTAGCCTATGTGATTGATATCAGTATTGATACCCCTTCAGTTGATTCAGTTCCACTAGTACGGGACTTTTCCGGTGTGTTTCCAGATGACCTCCCAGGCATGCTGCCTGATAGAGATATTGGTTTTGTCATTGATTTGTTGCCAGGCACTGAACCCATTTTTATTCTTCTGTATCATATGGCTCCTCCTGAGTTGAAAGATTTGAAGGATCAGTTGTAAGAATTGTTTGATAGTTGTTTTATTTGACCTAGTGTATCACCTTGGGGTGCTCCCGTCTTGTTTGTGAAGAAAATAGATGGTTCTATGCATATGTGTATTGATTATCGCCACTTGAACAAGGCTACAGTGATGAACCGTTATCCTCTATCTCGTATTGATGATCTATTTGACCAACTTCGGGGCGCATAAGTGTTTTCTAAGATTGACTTGTGCTCAGGTTACCATCAGTTGAAGATTAGGGAGCCAGATATCCCGAATACTACTTTTAGAACTCGGTATGGTCATTACGAGTTTTTTGTTATGTCATTTGGGTTGGCCAATGCCCCAGCAGCTTTTATGCATTTGATGCACAGTGTATTCTGGTCATATATTGACTCTTTTATCGTTGTCTTTATTGATAACATTATTGACTCTTTTATCGTTGTCTTTATTGATAACATTCTGGTATATTCTCGGAGTTAGGAAGATCATGAGCAGCACCTGAGGACAGTGCTTCAGACTGTGAGGGAAAAGAAGTTATATGAGAAGTTTTCAAAATGTGATTTTTGTTGGATTCTATGGCATTCTTAGGCCATGTGGTATCGAGTGAGGGTATTCGGGTGGATCCAAAGAAGGTAGAGGCAGTGCAGAGTTGGCCCATACCATCCTCAATTACAAAGATCTGTAGTTTTCTTCGTTTGGTGGGTTCCTACCATCGTTTTGTGGAGGGGTTTTCATCGATTGCAGCCCCTATGACTAGACTGAACCAGAAGGGTGCTCCGTTCCAGTGGATGGAAGAGTGTGAGCCGAGCTTTCAGAAGCTCAAGATAGCTTTGACTATGGCCCCAGCTTTGATATTGCCTATAGGTTCGGGGTCTTATACTGTCTATCGTGATGCCTCGAGAGTTGGCCTTGGAGCAGTATTAATGCAGGACGGTATGGTGATTGCCTACGCATCTAAACAGCTGAATATACATGAGAAGAATTATCCTGTCCATGATCTTGAGTTAGATGCCATTGTTCATACTTTGAAGATCTGGCATTATTACTTGTACGGCGAGCCTTGTGAGATATATAGTGATCACCAGAGTTTGCAGCATCTGTTCAAGCAGAAGGACCTTAATTTGCGTTAGAGGAGATGGCTAGAGCTGCTGAAGGCTAATGGCATCACTAATGTGGTGGCCGATGCTTTCAGTCGCCGGGGAGAGAGTTTGGGGAGTTTGCCTTATTTACCAGCAGAGAGGCCTATGGCAATGGATGTTCAGGCCTTAGCTAGCCAGGTTGTGAGATTGGATTTTTCGGAGCCTAGTCGGGTTCTAGCTTGCGTAGTTTCTCGATCTTCCTTATTTTATCGTATCAGGTAGCGGCAGTATTATGACCCTCATTTTCTTGTCCTTAAGAACAAGGTTCATCACGGTGATGCCAGAGATTTGACCATTAGGGAGGACAGAGTATTGAGGATGTAGGGTCGGGTTTGTGTTCCCAATGTTGACGGGCTTTGGGAGTTGATTCTAGAGGAGGACTATAGTTCGCGATATTACATTCACCAGGGTGCCGTGAAGATGTATCAGGATTTGAGGCAGCACTACTGGTGGAGGTGGATGAAGAAGGATATAGTTGGGTTTGTAGCTCGGTGCCTTAATTTTCAGCAGGTGAAGTATGAGAACTAGAGACCGGGTGGATTGCTTCAGTAGATAGAGATTCCGGAGTGGAAGTGGGAGCGAATCACCATGGACTTCATATCTGGGCTCCCACGTACTTTGAAGAAGTTCGATGCCATTTGGGTTATTGTGGATCGGCTGACCAAGTTCGCGCATTTCATCTCTGTGTGTACTACCTATTCCTCGGAGCAGTTGGCGGAGATTTATATTCAGGAGATTGTCCATCGGCATGGTATTCCAGTTTCCATCATTTCAGACAGAGATACTCAGTTTACATCTTGATTCTGGAGAGCCGTACAGTAGGAATTGGGTACTCAGGTAGAGTTGAGTACAACATTTTACCCTCAGACGAACGGATAGTCCGAGCGCACTATTAAGATTCTTGAGGATATGCTATGTGCGTGTGTGATTGAGTTTGAGGGTTCTTGGGATCAGTTCTTGCCGTTGGCGGAGTTTGCCTACAACAACAGCTATCAGTCCAGCATTCAGATGGCACCGTACGAGGCCTTATATGGTAGGCGATGTAGATCTTCGATGGGTTAGTTCGAGCTAGGTGAGGCTAGATTATTGGGTACAGACTTGGTTCAGGATGATTTTGAGAGAGTCAAGATAATTCAGGATAGACTCTGTACAGACTAGTCCAGACAGAAGAGCTATGCAGATCGGAAGGTTCGTGATGTTTTCTATATGGTTGGAGAGCGGGTTCTACTTCGGGTTTCGCCTATGAAGGGCGTTATGAGATTTAGGAAGAAAGAAAAGTTGAGTCCGAGGTTTATTGGCCCTTTTGAGATATTGAGGAGAGTTGGGGAGGTTTCTTGTGAGCTTGCCTTACCTCCCAGCATGGCAGGAGTTCATCCGGTGTTTCATGTTTCGATGCTCCGGAGGTATCACGGTGATCCATCGTACATGTTGGATTTCAGTTCAGTCCAGTTGGACAAGGACCTATCCTATGTTGAGGAGCCAGTGGCAATATTGGACAGGCAGGTTAGGAAGCTGAGGTCAAAGAACATTGCATCAGTGAAGGTTCAATGGCGGGGCCAGCCGGTCGAGGACGCGACCTGGGAGACCGAGCAGGATATGCGCAGCCGTTACCCACATCTTTTCACTACTTCAGGTGTGTCTCTATGCTTGTTTGAGGATGAATTAATGTTTCAATGTAGGAGGATGTAACGACCCGACCGGTCATCTTAAGAATTAACATCCCGATCCCCTATTAACTCCTTTATTTCTTATAATTTGATTTACCGGGATGTCGGTTTTGAGTTCAAGAGAGTTTTGGGACACTTAGTCCCTAAATGAGAGCTTAAGTGTTGGAAAGTTAACTGTAGTCAAAATAGTGTAAAGATGGCTACTAAGACCATCCGAACACGCCCCTAAGACCTAAATCACCCAACGGTAGCTAATTTAGGCTTGAAATGCCAAAAGGTCAACTTTTGAAGTTTCTGGTCCGATAGTGAGATTCTGATCCGAGGGTCAGAATGGAATTCCGAGAGTTACAGTAGTTCCACTGTGTAATTTGGGATGTGTGTGCAAAATTTTAGGTCATTCAGGCGTAGTTTGGTTGGGTTTTTGATCAAAAGCAGAATTCAAAAGATTTTAGAGACGTAGGCTTGAATCCGATGTGTTTTGGTTGTTTTGATGTTGTTTGAAGTATTTTGAAGATTGGTACAAGTTTGAATAAGGTTTTAGGATATGTTAATGCCTTTGGTTGAGGTCCCGGGGGCCTCGGGGTGATTTCGGATGGTTAACGAGAAGTTGAGGAAATGTTGCAGCTACTATATTTTTTGCTGCTTCTGGTATTTTCGCATATGTGGTTTGGGGACCGCAGAAGGGGCTAAGGGTCCACAGAAGCGTATTTTGGTCTTTTTTTCAGTAATCGCAGAAGCGGTACTGCATTTGCCGTTATGGAGTTGCAGATGCGGAAGTAGGGTCTTTAAGTGAATGTCGCAGGTGCGACCTTTGGTCCGCAAAAGCGGGACCTCATATGCGATCCCAGGGCCGCAAATGCGGAAATCGCTGGGCAGAACATATAAATAGTTGCCTTTACGAATTTGAGATATTCTTTCACCATTTTCATCCGGGTTTGAAGTTTTTGAGAGAGATTTTTGAGTAAAACAAAGGGAATCACTTGGAGGTAACATCCTTTACTTCATAACTCATTTTTATGTGATTAAAGACCTAATTAGTGGTGAGAAATTTGGAAAAATGGATAATTAGGGCTTGAGTTTAAGAGGCCTTTAAATGAGAATTTGAGGGGTCGTTTGGACTCCGATTTCAGTGTTCTTGTTATGTATAGACTCGTGAGAGTACGAGGTTTCTGGAAATGTAAATTTTACCCGATTCCGAGACGTGGGCCTAAGGGGCTTTTTGATTATTTTTCATAATTTTGCGTATTAGCTTAGAATTTAATTGTGGAATCCGCTACTTGAGGTGTTATTTACAATATGCAATTGAATTGAATAGATTTGGGCCATTTGGAGTTGGATACTCGTGGCAAAAGCGTGGTTTCGGGTTGACTTGCGCTTGTTCGAGGTAAATGGCATGTCTAACCTTGCGTGAGGGACTTTTCCCTTAGGATTTGATATAATTGTTAATTGAAATGCCTTGTACGTAAGGTGACGAGTGCGTACTTGTGCTAATTATTGGAAATCCATTTTTTCATTAAGTACTACTAGTATGATTACTTCCGTGTTTTACTGCTTGTACTATTTAAGTCTGTGTTAGCTTAGGGAAAGCATGTCTAAGTGATTAAATTGCCTTATCTGTTAACTGCTTTACCTGAATTCTGTGTGGCATGCTATGCTAGACTATTTGTTTGCCTTAATATGAAGTTTGATATTTCTGAGCATTTCTCCTATTACTGCTGTGTATTTACATTGGGACTACAAATGTGGGATTCCGGTAGCTCCCCCTTTGTCTGTTTATTTTTGGTACTACGGATGTGGGATTTCGGTAAATCCCCCTGCATAGTGATATGGAACTATGGGAATGCACCCGGTAGATTCTCCTAGTAATGGGTATTTATATTTGGGACTACAGAACGGGATTCCGGTAGATCCAAGTGTACTATGAGCTAGACTATATGACGGTATCCATAGAGATTTATTGGATATGTGTATTTGGGACTTCAGGACAGTATCCTGTAAGATCCCTGGTTGATATCATTGGAGTTTGAGCTGTATTTTCCTTCGGTGTTTACATTGTTGCTGCATAGTTATTGCTTTCTCTATATATGTGTTGCTTTCACTGTTATACATCCTTATACTATTTTCTGTTCTATATTGTCAAATCATATATTTTACTTGACCTCAGTAAGGCCCTGACCTTCCTCGTCGCTACTCAACCGAGGTTAGGCTTGGCACTTATTGAGTACCACTGTGGTGTACTCATGCCCCTTTCTGCGCCTGTTTTTCATGTGCAGATCCATGTACCTCTACTCAGGCTTACCATTCTTGAGGCTAGGAGATTCTATGGGACTTCAAGTATATCTGCCGCATCCGCAGATCGAGGAGTCTCTTTCTATTCCTATATTTAGTATTTAGCCCTTTTGAACTTTCTGTTATTGTTAGACATTTAAGAGTTTAGAGCTATGTAGTGTCATCACAACTTGTGGATCCGCGAGTTTCCGGGTTTTGGGATAGTGTATCATATTTTGAGAAGTTGTGTGTATATGCCAAGCGGTATTTGGATATTATTTCCTTTAGTTATTTTTGGCTTTTGATTATTTACTCCTCAAGTTTTTTTTATTTTCTGCATTGTTAGGCTTACCTAGGCGTAGAGACTAGGTACTGTCATGATAGTTCACGGAGGGCGAACTGGGGTCGTGACAGCTAGACTGGCAGTACAAGGGTATAATCAAGAAGAAGACATCAACTGCGATGAGGCATTTTCTCCGGTTGCTAGAATGAAGGCTGTTAGAATGCTTATAGCTTTTGCCGCATAACTGAGTAAATAGACGTGAAAAGTACTTTCCTGAATGGATATTTGGAAGAAGACGTATATTTATGTCAATCACCAGGTTTCTAAAGTCATGAATTTCCGGATCATATTTACAAATTGAAAAAGCAGTGCATGGTTTGAAACAAACACTTAGAGCTTGGTATGAAAGATTGTCAAAATTTCTTCTTGAGATCGAGTCCACAAGTGGTAAATTGACAATACTTTATTCATGATAAAGATGGAAAAACTGCTATTACAAATATAAATTGATGATATTATATTTGGTGCCATAATCGAATCACTATGCAATGAGAAGTGAGTTTTAGATGAGCATTCTGGGTGAACTAAACTTCTTTCTTGGACTATAAGTAAGGCAAACTAAAAATGAGACCGTGATACAATAAGAAAAATACATCAAGGGACTTCTGAAAAGATTTGATAGGGATAATGCAAAGATGATAAATACTCCAATAACGACTGCCACAAGATTAGATACAGATGAAACCGTTCTTCGATCAATAGAAAGATATATGAGGGTATAATTAGCTCCTTGTTGTATTTGACTACAAGCAGACCAGATATTACTTTTTGTGTTGGTCTATGTGCTAGATTCCTATAGTACTAGTCAAGCATACCAAATTCCTATAGTACTAGTCAAGCACTCATAATTAGTACATAATGCATCTTCCACAAAAGTACACCCTTCTCAGGTGATACAAAAATAGTGCTAGTATTCTCTTAACATCTTATATCTCACATGCTACCTAGAACCCATAACATTTCTTTGAAACTACATCACAACCTTGTTCATTCAATCCCAATTTACACACAACTCATTGCATCTATCAAGCTAATATGCAAAAATACAAGAATCCCATTACCAATTTCGAATCACAAATAGGATACACACCCCATCGACCAGAAAACCTTCATTGAGCTCAATTTAGGAAAAATCTACATGCAACAAAATTCCTATGTGTGTAAAAGACACCAACCATAAGATGTGGTCATCATCATCAGAAACTCTTTGGAACCAATATGCACATAACCAAGCCAGTTGACTGCATCCCTCTAAATTACCCAAACCACGCAGACTATCGAACCCATCAGTATAACACAAAAAAACTTGTAAGGCCATATCATACCAAATGAACCAATCGTCTATATCACTATATTGATCCAAGCCATTGCTACACAAACCCAAGTGCTACAGATTATTCATGACCCGCCTTAACGGTAACACTACTCTTCCCAAGTACTATATGGACTTTAATCAAAACTCATCCCAAGTGATCCAAACATGAAATCTCGTTTTCCTAAGGCTCATGAGCCGCTATATTCCCTCTTATAGATCTAGTAGTACCTCCAACCCACGTACACGTTTTGAAGAAGCCTTGTATGAATATGAAATTATTCTTTCCACCTCTCAAACACTACCTCACGTAACCGATAGTGATAGAGAAAAGCTCTAAGTCTCTTTCACAAAACCAACACCAATCTCAAATCTTTAATCACACACAAATCTGAAAATCCTTCGATACCACTTATTGCATCTTGATCCATTAGAACCTTCTCAATAGTAACTCATTCAGTCCTAATCCCGATATATATAGTCAACTATTCCAAATGATTAGTACTCGATTAGTACATGAATACTCTAAAAAGAAACAACCGCTCTAATCCTTACAATCCACACTACCTTCACAGAATAGTACTGAACATGAGTCCTCCCACAACCTCCATGGATCACCAAGGTGAAATAAAACATGCACTCGAAAAATTTCATCCTCGAATCATCCTCAAAGTCATTCCCCTAAAATTATATATAATCCACAAATGTCTCTTAGTCCAGAGTTCATAATAACACATGACTAGGCAAGCCAATCTCCGATTGTAGATTCCCCTACTTAGCTCTAAGCCACAATCACATAACCCAAGAACCCATAATGACCACTCTTCCTTAACTATCATGATCCCACATTGTTATTCAATTGAACTTATCATAAGCTCATATTGCACCAACCATAATGCATCCCAATTTATCGACCCACACAGCTCAGGCCTACACGGACACGACGCCGCCCACACGAACACGAAGGCCAAACCTGCCTGACAATACAACTCCGCTAACGCAACCATTTCACCACGAATGCAATGAAAAAATCACCAGTGAGCCAATAGGAGAACATGACACATTGATCGCAAATGCGAAGAATATAATAACACCAAAATATCAACTATGGAAAACTCAACCAAAATGGTCTGTAACCACCCAGAAACTCACCCGAGCCCTACGGGACCCTGTCCAATCATACCAACAAGTCCAATTACATCCCCCCAAACCTAACTAAAGGCTCCATACATCATAATTAACATAAAAACCAAGAACTATCGATGCAGATCAATCTCCTAAGTTCATAAACTTCCAACTTCAAACCAAGCGTCTGATTTAAGCCTAACAAATCTGGAATGGACCCAAACTTTTCACACAACTGCCAAATAACAAAACGGATCTATTCTAATTCTTGGAACAAAAATCCAACTCCGATAGGCTCAATGTCAACTCCCAATATAACTTATGAACTTTCCAAACCTTCCAATTTCCAACTTTCGACAATTGGAACCAAATCAACCTAGAAAAATCTAAATCAAAATTTGAACATATGACAAAGTAACTGGAACCATCAAAACATGAGTCTGAATTTGTTTACTTAAAAGTCAAATCTTGGTCAACTCTTCCAACTGAAATCTTTCGAATTGAGAATTAGTCTCCCAAATGAACTTCGAACTTTTCAAAAATTGAAGCCAACCATATATGTGAGCCGTAATGCATAATGTAAAGCCGTTCAAGGTCTCAAACCACCAAATTAATTAATAAATCTTAAAATGACCGATCGGATTGTTGCATAGAAGCAAGGTATAAAGTACCAAAATACAAACACGTTATGATATAAACTTGGTAAATGCATATAAACTCGACACCCTGTAAAGAACCCCCAATATCTAAAACATATAGCAATAAAGTTAAATCATGGAAGTTTCCCTCTTAGAAAGGTTAGCCAAGAGACTTACCTCCGTCCAACAAGCTAAAAATCACCCAAATGCTAAATCGTCAAAAATCTGACTCCAAAAAACACGAATATAGTCATATACAACCCAGTAACGCTAAAAGAATCCATAGAAATAAATCCCAAATGATAAAGTTCGAATCTTTAATCAAATACACAAAGTCAACCAAAATGTCAACCCGAGTTTGCACCTTGAAATCTGATAGAACTCACAAATTTCGAACATCCATTCCAAAATATGGATGTTTCATCAAAAATTGAATCCAAATTAGGGTTCAAATCTCAATTACTCACTGTCCAAATTTTTTGCCAAAACCCCCAAAATTCACTTTAATATCCTAGCTTTTAAGTGTAGAAATCCATAGAAAGCATGATATCAAGTCAAATTCAAATATGAATTATTTACCTCCAATGATGTAGTGAATTTTCTCTTTAAAATCTCCCACTCTCGAAGTGTGTGACTCAAAATATGATAAAAAAGGCAAATGTCCCGAAATCTCATTAAGTACCTACCCAGTATACTCGTCGTGATCGCAAGACCTTCTTCGTGATTGCGAGGGCCAAAACCTATCCAGCTGAAAACTACTCCTCACAAAAACAAAGGCCCATCTGCGAATGCATTGCACTACCCCGTTAAACCTATGCGAAGCGGGATCCATTCCTTGAATATGTAAGCTAATCTATTAGCTGGCGCATCCCTACCGCGAACACAAAGTGTGACGACCCGACTAGCCATTTTAAGAATTAATACCCCGATCCCCTATTAACTGCTTTCCCCGTGTGTTTTTACGCTATTATGAGTTGCCAGGAGGAATTATTTGGAGTTTCGAAGAGTTTTGGGACACTTAGTCCCTACATGAGAGCTTAGGTTTTGGAAATTTGACCGTAATCGGAACAGTGTGAAGATGGCTTCAGAATGGAATTCCGATGCTTCTGTTAGCCTCGCTGGGTAATTTCGGGTTTAGGAGCGTATTCAGATTGTGTTTTGGAGTCCGTAGCTAAATTATTCTTGAAATGCCGAAAGTTGAATTTTTGAAGTTTCTGGTTCGATAGTGAGATTTTGATCCGAGGGTCGGAATGGAATTCTGGAAGTTGGAGTAGCTCCGTAGTGTTAGAATGTGACGTGTGTGTAAAATTCCAGGTCATTCGTATGAGGTTTAATAGACTTTTTGATCGAAAGTGTATTTTGAGAGTTTTTGAAGTTCTTAGGCTTCAATGTGTTGCTAATTGGTTGATCCGATGTTTTTGAGGTGTTTTGGAGATTTGTATAAGTTTGGACTTTGGTATATGACTTATCTGTGTTTTTGGTTGAGGTCCCGGGGGCCTCGAGATGATTTCGGGTAGTTAACGGGAAGTTGGAAAGTTAGAGTTTGCAACTGAAGTTCTTTGAGCTGCTGTCATAACTGCATCTGCGGTTGAGAGGCTGCACATACGATTCCCGCAGATGTGGAATTAACCTGCAGAAGTGGCCAGCTGAGGAAAAGCAGGGAACTGTAGAAATAGGTGATGTACCGCACATGTGTGACCGCAAAATGCAGATTCCGGGTCGCAGGTGCGGTGAAGGGGTTTTAAGTGGAAGTTGCAGGATTGCTCCCTTGACCGTAGAAGCGGTACCGCAGATGTGGATTTACTGGGTAGAAAATCAGAGTTTCGAGGGTTTAGTTTCAAAAAGTTAGAAATTTATTTTGGCGCTCGTGATTGGCAATTTTGAGAAGGATTTTTACCTGGGTGTTTTGGGTAAGACATTCTTACTCGGTTTTGTTTGTTTTCCACGAATATAAGCTTTCATCCTTTAAATTCAAATTTCGGGTGGAAAAAATTGAAGAAAAGTTGGAAAAGTTCTTAGACCTAACAATTGAATTTGGATCAAGATTTTGATGTAAATGAACTCGCGAGAGTATGAGAATTCTGAAAATACAAATTTTACCCAATTTCGAGACGTGAGCCCGGAGGGCGTTTTGGTCATTTTTCCTAATTTCATGTATTAGCTTAGAATTTATTTGTAGAATCAGTTACTTGAAGTATTATTTACATTATTGAATTAAAGTGAATATATTCGGGCCATTTGGAGTCGAGTACTTGTGGAAAGAGCGTGGTTTCACATTGATTTTGAGCTAGTTCGAGGTAAGTGGCTTGCCTAACCTTGTGTGGGGGACATTCCCCTTATGATTGGTTTTGTGATAATTGAAATGCCTTGTACGTGAGATGATGAATGCGTACTTGTGCTAATTGTTGTAAATCCCATTTTCACTAAAATAGCTTAGATTGTGTTTTCCTTGCCTGCTTATACTACTTGGAATTTAAGCCTACTGTTAGCTTAGAGAAGCATGTCTAATTGACTTAAACTACTTTATTTGCTTTAACTGCCTTATTTTTATTACGTGAAGCATACTATATTAGAATTGGCTATGTTGCTTTGGTATGAAGTTGAGCTTAATTGAGTATTCCATGTGCTATTGTTGTGTGTTTTTACTTCGGGACGACATCCCAAGAGATCCTCTGTTCGTATTTATGATTTGAGTAGAAGTGCGGGATACGAGAGATCCCCAGCACGTATATTGATGATACCAAGAGATCCCTAGTATATATTGAGGATACCAAGAGCCTCGGGATACCAAGAGATCCCTAGCATATATTGAGGATACCAAGAGATCCCTGGAATATAATGAGGATACCAAGAGATCGTAGGGATACTGAGAGATCCCCGGATAATTATCTTTGTGAAAAGTGGTATTTCTTGTGATTGCTTTTGTCTATGTTTCAGTTATTGTTATCTTTTCTATTCTGTATTAACTCTTACTGTTATCTTTCAACTGTAATGTTTTACCTTATACGGTTAGACCTTATATCTTATTTAATCTCAGTAGGGCCGTTACCTTCCTCGTCACTACCCGATTGAGGTTAGGCTTGGCACTTACTACGTACCGATGTGGTATACTCATGCCCTTTCTGCGTATGTTTTTCATGTGCAGATCCATGTATCTCTACTCAAACTTGTCACTCGTGAGGTGGGGCATTGTAGAGACTCTACGGTATATCTACCGCGTCCGCAAACTGGAGAGTCACGTCTACTCTTCCTTTTATTTCTCTATTTCGATTTTAATTATTTCTTCCGCAAATTAGTTTTTTTTCGCATTGTTAGGCTTACCTAGTCGTAGAGACTAAGTGTCATCACGATGGTTCATGGAGGGCGAACCAGGGTCGTGATAAGTTGGTATCAGAGCTCTAAGTTCATATGAGCCATAGATCACAAGCCAGTTTTTAAAGTCTTGCTGATCGGTACCGAGACGTCTGTACTTTTCTACTGTTAGGAAAATTCTACTTTATTTGATTTCCTTATCACGCGAGATTTTGATATCACAATTCTCAACTTCTGTCTTCTATTCTCTCACAGATGGTGAGTGTCGATACCTAATTTTTCCCTATACATTTTTTTTATATACAAAATACTTTTGAAATGACATAAATATGCATATATAAGCACGCCTAACAATTTTAGTATTTTCCCAAATTTTTAAAGATTTTTAAATCAATTTATTGTCCATTTTAGCAGTACAAAATTAGTAATTATTCCCAAAATAATTCATTTTGTTGAACAATTTATTTTATTCCCACATTTATACCAAAATATAGCTAATGTGATTTTTGTACATTTTTACAACTTTATTTGGTTTTTTTAAGATCAAATTGCTCATAATTGCAATTCAAGCCTACTTTGGGGATTAATAGTATTTTGTAATTATAAAACTGGTTGCGGTATTTTTTTAATTAGTATTTATATATTTAACTAACTCAATAGTTTTAATTTGATTTGAAAATCATTTTTATGATGTTTTACAAAATAAAAGGAAAAACTGGCTTTTTAACATTTAGACTCGTTTCATTTCAATTACAGCCTATTTACATTTCAATTTTAGCCCTCAATTGACCCAATCCTGACCCCATATGGACCGGCCCAATTTCAATTTTGGCCCAACCCATAACCCAATTCAAATGACCCAACCCGGTTACCCACCTACCCTCTTAAATCTAGGCCGTTGATCATTCAGATCAACGGCCATTATTCACCCTTCCATAATTAAACCTAAACGACTACCCTAATTCCCCCATTTCCATCTCCCAGCTGCCTTTGAATCCCATCGTCTCTCAAACTCTCTCAAAGTTCTTCGAAACCCTAGTCGACTTCTACCCTTTTCAACTGCTACTCCACCGGAATCCATGGCTTCTCAGGCCATGGATGGCCTGTACTCACCCCCTCCACCATTAGACCTTGGGTGTTCGAAGCTTTGAAGTCTGACCTCGATGGTTCTCCTTCAGGTCTTCTCAGATCTATAGTTCTATGGCTTCTCCGACCTGCTCCGGCATATCCAAAGCACTAGAGCCTATTTCTAACTCAATCGACTCCTGACCGGACTTTCTGCTAAACCTTTCTCATTTCCAGGGTTTCTCAAAAATCCTAAGCTATTCGAGGTTTTCTCTATTTGTTTTCTTAGATCTATGCTATATTTGTGTTATACTAGACTTTTAAAGTGTTTTCCCCAAACTTTTCTTTCAAAAATTGCTTATCTTCGATTTAGGGTTTCTGAAAGTTTTTCAAAACATATTTCCAATTCTTCCTTTTCTGTTCTTTATGTGTGTTTGTCTATATTATGTTCGTGTGTTTTCTTTTCTACCACGCATATGTTGTTTTTCTATTTTCTTTCTACTATACATGACTCTTCTGTACCTTTGTACTCTACTATGCCTTTGATTAGGCTCGCATGTTAATATTTGTTATGTTTTCCTACATGTTCTTTGCTATACTTTCCAGCATTCCTCTACTGTATGTGTTTCTTGCTGAGTTCTTTAACTTTGTTTGCTTTATTGGACTTTTGTTTGAGTTCTAAGCATGTCTCACTACTGTTTCTTAAGCTTATATCACCCTCCTTCTCTTCTGAACTTGCTTAAGTTCCGACTTTTCTTAAACATGTTCTTTATGCTCTTTAAATCAATTTTTTTTACTCTGTTGCTTCAAACCTGCTATCATGTCCGTTGGTTTCTCATGAGTCTCTAAAAGAGACCTGAGAGTCTGTTTCATGGCTTGCCTTCTCATCTCTGTGTTTAATTCGAGTTGAAACCCTAGGATTTGGGGGGTTTTCTTTGGCAAGTTTGATTTAGTGTTCGGGTTACGGTTCTACTTTGGAACCCTGGACTTTCAGACTCATTTTGAGTCTATGAATTGAACTGGAACCTTTTTGTTTCGACTTTGGACTCTTTCTATGATGATCTTTTCTAATCAGCATGAGAGCTCCTTCTCGTTTGATATTAGTGTGCTTTATATATGAGAAATTCTTCTTTCAAAAAAAGGTTTTGCCAACTATTGATTGATTATGAATTCCTTTTAATAGGGCTTGGCTGATTGTTACTGATTCTCTCTAATTGAACCTCCATTACCTTTTCCTGACTTGGTTCGTTCGAACAAAGCTTGCAATTTTTATTTTTACTGGCTGTTTGATTGATTCCCTTTCCTTATTTTTTCACAAAACGTGTACCATTGGACGTTTTTCTTAAATAAACCCTGTGTATTTACCCTTCTTGTGTTACTTTAGAAAAGATTTAATCAAATTCTTTCCTTGGTTGTCTTCTACCCATTTGAAATCAGAATCCCTTAACTAAAGGGAGATTTTATGTGATTGATTGCAAAACTATTTTTTTGACCTTTTTTTTACTTGCCTTCTGCACTATAAAAGGGGACTACCTCCTGCACTTTGACACACTTCAAATTGAATACTTTTACACATACACCTCCAATTTTACAATTACAATACTCTCTCAATACTCTAATCTCTTATGAGATCTCTTGTACTATTTGCTTGCAATTTGGTTTACAAGACTTCTGGTTTTTATCTTCTTATTTTCTGAAACTGGTATGTTCTGATTTAGTTTCAGCCATCATCCCAATATGTTTACTTACAGCTTCTGTAATCCTGTTTGCTTTACAATCCATGGTCAGTGATTAATATTAATTATGCATGTTCTTTTCTCGCATCTGTTTCTATTGTGAATCCCTACCCCCTACTCCCTGCAATGTGTATGAGTTAAGGTTCAGGCATGGTAGTGTCCAAATTGCTGCTCATGTCTGGACCTGATCCTTAATGGATCCTAACTCCCAATAAATGTGGCTAACAGGCTGGTCAAGGGTGTGCCAACACTCCTAATTGCTAGGCATGACCACAAGCCTTCCATGGCCTTCCCTAAATCCCCTCTATTCACTTGCACTCTCTCTTAGATTCTAAGTTTAGCCCCCCTCCTATGAGCCTTGCTTTGGGACCTTGAGTTCCCTCTGAACTTGGACATTTGAGGGTTGACTCTTGCACACTGCACTTTGCTTAATTCTGCAATATATTTGGGGTGCAAGCACTACCCGGAGTCTACCTGAGACTCTTAGGGAACTTTGACACATCCTAAATAAGATAAAGGTTTTGGAAATCTGATCCTGGAAGTTGGTTCATCTCATATTGTTAGACTTTGAGTCTGAATTAGGCTCCTTAGTTGTAGCTTAAAATTCTGATGTAATTTTACTTTTTATTGATTCATTCTAGTATGTAATATTTTGTAATAACTTCTGGGGTTTTAGTAAAAGGGGGAGGGTCACTCATGTATGCATATGGGTAGACATCATGTTCTTAGGTATTTATTCCTGTAATTACATCCTGCTTTCACTTATGCATTTCATATAGAAATCCTACCTATAGTTATGCACTTATGTATTTCATGTAGAAATCCTGCTTATAGTTCTGCACTTCTTATATATAGAAATCTTGCCTATAGTTCTGCACTTCTTATATATAGAAATCTTGCCTATAGTTCTGCACTTATGCATTTCATATCGAAATCCTGCCTATAGTTCTGCACTTATGCATTTCATATAGAAATCCTGCCCATAGTTCTGCACTTATGCATATATAGATACCATGTCTTTAAGGTTCTGCACTCATACAGATACTATGACTGTAGGTTTCTGCATTCTTGCATCATATAGATAACATGTCTATAGGATCTTTTAAATTCTGCATTTTGCATCTATCATTAGGTAAACAGTTTATAGCTATAAAATAACAAAATTGCATTCTAGATACCATGCCCATAGTACTCTCGCACTTCTATAGACGTTTTAAAAACAATAACTCCTAGAAAACAAGTCTATAAGGGTAATCAACTGAATATGAATCAAGCGTAAAATCAGTAATATCGATGCTCATTTGAAGAACTTATGTTTGTCTATAATCAGCAAGCTTTCTCTAAAATCACTATAATTTCACATTGCTAGATATCATGTCTATAGGTCTCACATAGGCAAGCCATTAGGTAATTAATTAACTACACCAGTCTTCAATAATTTCAACCACTAGAAAGGCCTAATTCGGACTTCTCATCTGAGAAATATGTGATAAATCAGCCTGCCCTAACCCTTTAAATTTAATTCAGACCATAACAAGTATTTGTAAGTCGTTTTAAACAATCTACTTCTTTAAGTGAGGATGCCTGTTTGAGCCTTTCTAACTGTTATGTGTTCTCCTATACCTGCCTTATATGTTTTGATTATCGCCCTAGAATTTTATCCTTTTAAAACTCTGAAAAGCCAAATCTCCCTTCCCTTTAGTACTAGTAGTCCCAAATGCCTCCGGGAATGAGAGGATTGGGGCGGGTACTAACATGCAACAAGTAACGATACTATTCCGCGCTTAATACCTTAACGAGGTGGGAAGGGGTAGATATGGATATGATGACCGGTGCGCTAATACCACGTGTAACCCCTCATCTGAGGAGTGATTACCGGGTATTTCATTGATGTGATCCATATTATTTGTAAACTTAGGACCCCCTTTCCTTTTTAACTTGTTTTATTTTTGTTCGAACTATTTCCTTAAAATATATGCTTTCTTTATTTTTTTCAAGCTTTCAATTTACTTGTAATAGTATGTGAAAACCCTCTTCTATTTGAGACCTTTATTTGCTTACTTATTATTTAAATTCATAATTGTAGCATGGCCGGGAACCACACTAGTGGATCTTGAGTGGTGCCTAACACCTTCCCCTCGAGATAATTTCTAGCCCTTACCCAAACTCTGGTTTTCTAAATCAAAACCCACTTGGTGTCCTAATGCACTTAATCATTAGGTGGTGACTCTTCAATCAAAAAACCCAATTCCCAAAAGGGAACAAGTTGTCCTCCAAAATGTCATAAACCCGATTTTACGATAAAAAAAGGGGCATCGACAGCATGGCGACTCCGCTGGGGAGCTTCTTTAGGCTTTTACCATTTCATGTTACTTGTGACTTTACTGCTTCTTTATTGCCTTTATTGTTTTTATCTCTTTTCTACTTCGAAACTAACTTGGCTCTTTGTTTCTTTTCTTTAATGCTTTCTTTTACCACTTTCCTTTAATATTGTTATAATTATGAGCAATTATTGTAATCATTACTTTATGAACGTGCAAATACGTGACAACTTGTTTAATTCTTGTACTGTATATTCAACATCATATTCCACTCGTGCCAAGCAAAATACCGTAGCAATGCTTATAATGAGTGGTTGCGCCCTTCCGATATTATTACCTCCTAAATTTGGCAAAGGCGTATTTGCGATCAAACCAGTCGATCAATGGTGTAGTCGACGGTTCTGTGCCTTTCCCTCTTGAGTTGTCCGCTCAACGGTACCGGTCTAATACCCCATAGAAACCTTACTCTGTTCAATTATGCATGCATCACTGTCAAACCTAGCCGAGTCAATTATGTTGTCCGTATAACGACTCTTTAAGATAGCCTTGTCCAAAGTCCACTGGGTTTCCTTGGAACCGAAACGAACACTACCACATCTGTGCATTTATTTGGAGAACTAAATGCTGCTTATGCCAATTATTGATATTTAAATAGTCGAGTCTGGTGGGGGTAAGGGCCTAACACTTTTGTTTTGCAGAAAATGAGGCATGAGGTCCCCAGATTCGGCATGGTAACCAACATCCACCCAAAGTAGCTGAGCTGGTGAGAAGACCTTCACTCCAGTGATCAAACTCTCATCCGCAAATATTTGGGAAATTTGCGTTCTCTTTTAGAAATCCAACCCAACAACAAAATCATATAGGCTGCAACTCTATTTTGGGATGGTGATAGGTCTGTATTCTGCTTCGGGGACCTTGAAATGACACCTTTGCTAGAGGAAATAAGAGGACTAGCTGGTATCCCATAGGAGACTCCGGGTCTGCTTATGCCAGAAAATTGCAAGGGTAGAGGTTTTCTCAAAATGATGGGGCTAAAGAAGAATCCAGACTTGACCTATTTGAAGGATTCTTACATTCTTTTCGACTATCTGTACGAAAGGTACGGTCATAGCAAGTCCTACCGTACTTACCCGGATGAATTCGCCCTCACATCATTAGGGCATATCCACCAAAGGGTCTTCATCTTTATGTTCTGCTT
Organism: Nicotiana glauca; assembly: GCA_026770625.1. Classification (NCBI taxonomy): domain Eukaryota; kingdom Viridiplantae; phylum Streptophyta; class Magnoliopsida; order Solanales; family Solanaceae; genus Nicotiana; species Nicotiana glauca. The sequence continues at coordinate 97,943 of MU789461.1, forward strand.
TTTAGGGATGATAGTATTTCCTATGAAGAAGGCTAGGATCCATACCAGACTAGCTATGGTCACCAAAACTTTAATGGAAGGAATTGGCGGGCAACCATTTAGCATAATGCCCATAATTATAACAGAGATGTACCGAGCCCTAGAAAAGTGTCAACGAGGGGCCAAACACTTTGAGGGTTGTAACTTACTACTCCAACTCTGGCTCATGGAGTACCTCCAAAAGGGGGAATATCGACAAGAGACTTTGCGCAGGGATTGTGATGATCATATCGCCTACCACCAGCCAAGGCGAATGATCTATATACCTAACATGTTTGCTCAACTAGAAGATTCCAAAGGGTGGGTAGAGTTGTTCAGAAATCTGAAAGAGGACCAAGTACAGTGGATGTTCGAGTGGTTCCCCACTGGAGAATTCATCACCCGATCCAAGGATGCACCATTCCTAATACTTATCAGTTTGAGGGGGACCTACCCTTACGTTCCTCTCTGAGTTATGAGACAGGCAGGAAGGAAGTAGGTTATACCAAGGGTCGACAAAATGAGTCACTTTAGGGCCGACTTTCAGGATGACGATAGCCCTTACAAGTGCCAAGCTCAACACATGTGGCACTGCAAAATCATTATGGAAAGAGATACCACTGAGCCGGACAGGTACCATGCTGGTTATACTCCATACTATCCAAGTTGATTGGAAGACGATCATAATAGGTTAGGACAACTCGGGTTTGTTTGAGGTCACAGGATTATCGATGAAAAGGCCGAAGTATAGGTTAAGTACAATCAATTGCGCAAGAGGATTCAGGAATGCGAAAGTGAGCGCCGAGAAATTCAAGAAGCCCACCAAAGCTATTGAAGAGTGGAAAGACATGGCTGTAAGCGCCAACAAGTGACTGGGGTATTTGGAGCGGGGTTTAGTGAAGCTAGAAAAGACGTTCATCTAGAGGATCGAAGACCACCGGAATGCTGAGGGAAACAAAGGTGGACACTTGGCTAAAGCCTACTTGCTGCTAGGACTTCGTGAGCTGGTGAAGCTGTTCGATGGAGCCAAAGATGCTGAGTCTGGGGAAGGTCCTTCTGGGACCAAGTAATTAGGATTCCTTTCTTTTCTTTAAATGTAATAAGGCCAATGGCCATTAGTGACATTTTATCTTCTACTATTTTAGTGTCGTTTTGGGATTCGTCTTATTTTTATCAATAAAATAAGGCATTTAGCATTATAAGTTCTCCAAATCAACTTGTCGCTAGGCCTACCTCGGGCACAACGAGGCTCCCAAATTAGGACACGAATTCTATTCTCGCACTATATGTTTAAATATCGCAACTTCTTTTCCTTATGATACTCACTAACTTGTTAACTTTTTATTTTATTCCCCTCCCCAAAGGTTAGGTCGTGCACTCTGGCATCATCATCACACTCCACAAGATCCAAGGGCCCTCCACCTACTCCTCCTCCTAGTCCCATCAGAAATCGGAACAAGGGGAAAAGGGAGGATTTGAGCAACGTCAGAAAGGAGAACTCAGTTGAGCGGGTAGAGGTTACTTAGGGTATTTAGGTTTCCAAGGAAGGTGCCTCCCAGCTCGAGCAGAAGTTGTTGAAATTTCAAGAAGAACTGGACCAAGTTCGGAACTTGGCAAGCTTGTCATTTTCCCTCACTACCCCAGATGTCAACTTTCCCAACACTCAAAAACCCAGACCTTTACAAAACATCCCGAAACCACAAAACCAACCCGCTTCCCATCATCACTGTAACACATGCCACACTTCAAACAATACCCCATTGCTCATCCTTGAGCCACTGAACTCCATAAATGACCATCTCCGCACTCACCATAACACCCCCATCTATGTGAAAACCATACCACACCCCATTCCACCCGTCTCAAGCACACCCGAGTCTGATGACAAAGACTCTCTTATCAGGAACCTGGCCGCAGAACTGAAGAAGTTGACTAGTCGAGTTGAGGGCGTTGAAGGAAGCAAGGGGAACGAGGGACTGAATTACAAAGACCTTTGCATTTAACCAGATGTCGAACTGACCGAGGGGTACAAACCTCCCAAGTTCGAGATGTTTGATGGCACCGAGGATCCCAGAGTTCATTTGAGGACATACTGCGACAAGCTAGTCCGAGTAGGGAAGGATGAAAAGATTCGCATAAAGATTTTTATAAGAAGATTGAAAGGAGGTGCTCTGTCTTGGTACATTAGCCAAGACCCAAACAAGTGGTCAAATTGGCTAAGTATGGCATCCAATTTCGTGGACAGGTTCAAATTCAACATGGAGAATACGCCATATGTGTTCTACATCCAGAACTTAAAGAAGAAACCTACGGAGACATTCCGCGAGTATGCTACTCGTTGGAGATCAGAAGCTGCTAAGGTCAGACCAGCTTTAGAAGAAGAACAAATGCACAGGTTTTTCGTCCAAGCTCAAGACCCACAGTACTACGAGAGGTTGATGCTGATTGATAGCCAGAAATTTTCTGACATCATCAAGCTGGGGAGAGAATCGAGGAAGGTATTATAAGCGGTATGGTCACAAACCTTGAAGCTTTGTAGGCTACCAACAAGGCTCTACAGTTTTGTGGCACGTCTAAGAAAAGGGACGTAAGTGCCTTGATGGTTGCACAGAGAACAAAATCCCCAATAAAATACCAAACCTACCCAATATCTCCTCTCATATATCAACCTACCCCAAATTACCAAGCACTCTCGCCTTCTTACCAAGCTCCTACTTACCAATCACCTCCGCCTACTTCACCCAGATACTCCCAACCCACACACATCTACCAAGCCTACAACACCTAACAAGCCCACTATCAATCACCTCCCCCTCGCCAGAACTTTCCTAGACCTCGACCAAACTTCGATCGCAGACCTCCCAAACAGTATACCGCCATTGCCAAACCTGTCGACCTGCTATATGAAAGGCTCAAAGCTGCTGGTTATGTCACCCCTATCCCTGCCATAACCCCCCAAAACCCCTCCCAATGGTTCAACCCAAACAAAACCTATGCATACCATTCCGACATGAAGGGGCATACTATTGATGAGTGCCACTCTCTAAAGGATAAGATCCAAGCTTTGATTGGCAATAAAATCATCGTCGCAAAGAAGCCTTCTCTAAATGTCCATAACAACCCTCTACCAGACCATAAGGGTGGAGGCGTTCACATGATTGGGATAGAAGATGATTGGGACACCAAGGGATCGATCGGGTTGATAGCAGAAGATGATGAGCCAAAGAAACCAACAGTCACCCTTAACCCGATTGTGGTCCAGATGCAGTCTTCTGAAGACGCCGAGGTGAACATGTCCATAACACTTAATCTTGAAACACCATCCTCTGCAAAGATGCCAACACCAATCGTGGTCGAGTTTAGGTCCCCAAAGGCATCTTAACATTTGAGGTTGCTGTATTACCTCCCAAAGCAAGGGTTCCAATTCCGGTAGCCATGACAGCCGTAATACCATTCGACATAAAAGCCATACCATGGGATTACACAACCGAGGCAAGAAGGAAAGGGAAAACCAAATCCAGAGAAGCAATTGCACTACAGGGTATGACAATAACTGGCAGGGTTTATACCTCAGATCATTTGAGTGAGTCGAGTAAGCAGGCCTCTGGTCGGCCAACCGTCACTGAAATTGGGCCTAATGACCTTTGAAGGAAGATACAAGCCAAAGAGTATTCAGTCATTGATCAGTTGAACAAAACACCAGTCCAGATTTCTATCTTAGCTCTACTACAAAGCTTTGACGCACATAAGAATGCCTTATTGAAGGTGCTGAGTGAATCGTATGTAGCAAGAAACATCACCGGATGAGAAATGGCAAACATGGTAGGGAAAGTATTAGAGAGTCACAAAATCACTTTCCATGAAGATGAGCTACCACCGAAAGGGCTGAGCCATAATAAGGTGTTGCACATCACTAGGCAATGTGAAGATTATTTCATCACCAGAATTTTGATTGACGGAGGGTCCAACCTCAACATTTGTCCACTAGTAACACTCAGAATATTGGGAAAGGGTCTGCATGAAATCAAGGACGGGGCCATCAACGTCAAAGCCTTTGATGGGTCTCAAAGGTCTACTATTGGGGAAATTTGCTTATGTTTGCAAATGGGGCCTACTTGGTTTGATGTTGATTTTCAAGTGATAGATAATGCCAACACCTTACAATCTGTTGTTGGGACGACCATGGATTCACGCCGCTAGGTCCGTGACATCAACACTACATCAGGCAGTGAAGTTTGAGTGGAATCACTAGGAGGTGATCATTTTTGGCGACTGTAGTAATCCCATATACAGCCGCCAGACCATTCCAACAATTGGAGGGAGAAGAAGGATAGGCGGGGAGACCTATCACCACATTGAGTGAGTCAACGCCATTGACAAGGACAAATGGTGGAACAACAAAAGCATATTGAACTTGAGCGGGTATAAACCTGGCAAGGGACTTGGCAAGAATCTCCAAGGAACCGCTAACCCCATAAAGCTCAAGAAACATGGCACCACCTTCGGATTGGGATATGAGTATACCTGGAAAGAATTCAATGAATGGCCGCCACCCTGGCGCGGTCCTTATTATCCACTGGAATAGTCGATACCCTGCTTGGAACAAACGTTTCAACCAACTGATGTTATATATGGGTCGAAATAAGAGGAAGCATTGGCAACAATGAGGAATTTTTTTTGGAAGATGATAACATAGTCATTTTTGCGAAGGAGGGGGACAAAGGCCCTTCCATACAAGTCGTGAGCCGTGGAGAGTACCTCAATAATTGGTCTATCAGAAACACCAGAGCTCGAAAATATTCGAGGTAGCAAGGCTGAACAAAGCATCTTGTATTGCCTTTTATTTTACTATTTGACTTTCTTTTCACATTTTAAATTCCAAAATAAGAGCTCCAATGTTCAAAATAATTCTGAAATCTATCAAAGCGTTTTAGTTTCTTATAAATCTTACTCTTATTACTTTCCCGTGTTTACTTTATTTACACAGCATTACTATTACTTACCTTGATGAACCAAAGACCATGATATACAATGAGACAATGCAACAAACGAATATAGACTTAGATGAAGATGATATACCAGAAGAGGTTGTTAAATAGGTTAAGGATTTTGAGAATAGACCTAAGTCCAACATGGACAAAACTGAGGTTGTTAACTTGGGAGAAGCAGAAAATGTCAAAGAAATGCGCAGCAGTGTCCATTTGTCAGCATCAGAAAAGGAAGAGTACACAAAATTTCTAAGGGAATACAAGAACATATTCTCCTGGTCATATGATGACATGACTAGTTTGAGTACATCTATTGCGGCACACAAACTACCAACTGATCCGACATGTCCACCAGTAAAGTAGAAGCTTAAGAAGTTCAAACCTGACATGAGTTTGAAAATCAAGGAAGAAGTCACCAAGCAAGTCAATGATAAGGTTCTCAGAGTAGTAGAATATCCAACATGGTTAGCCAACATCGTGCCAGTTTCGAAGAAGGGCGGGAAGGTCAGAGTCCGTGTCGACTACTGGGATCTCAACCGGGCCAGCCCAAAAGACGACTTCCCCTTGCCAAACATACACATCTGGATCGACAACTGCGCCAAGCATGAGCTGCAGTCATTTGTTGATTGTTTTGCTGGGTATCATCAGATCTGGATGGATGAAAAAGACACTAAGAAAATGGCCTTCATTACACCGTACGGGGTGTACTGTTACAAGATGATGCCATTCGGGTTAAAGAATGCTGGGGCCACCTATACGAGGGCCATGAATACCATTTTCCATGATATGATACACAAAGAGATTGAGGTATATGTCGATGACGTCATCACTAAGTCCAAGAAAGCCACTGAGCGCATGAAAGATTTGAGGAATTTCTTCAACAGACTGAGAAGGTACAACCTGAAACTAAATCCTGCCAAATGTGCATTCAGGGTTCCTGCCGGAAAACTACTTGGTTTCATTGTGAGTCGCCGAGGAATAGAATTGGATCTGTCAAAGGTCAAATCCATTCAAGAATTGCCATCGCCAAAGAACAAAAAGGACGTAATGAGTTTCTTGGGGAGACTTAACTATATCAGTTGGTTCATAGCTCAATATACTGTCATCTGTGAGCCAATCTTTAAGATGCTAAAGAAGGACACCTCTACCAAATGGACCGATGACTATCAGAAAGCATTCAACAGAATCAAGGAGTACCTGTCAACGCCGCCAGTTTTGGTCCCGCCCGAGCCGGGCATACCTTTATTGCTCTACCTTATAGTATTGAATGGAGCATTCGGTTGTGTTCTGGGGTATCATGATGAAACAGGGAGGAAAGAGCAAGCCATCTATTATCTCAGCAAGAAGTTTACCCTGTATAAGTCCCGGTATTCTCTATTGGAACGCACCTGTTGCACTTTGACTTGGGTAGCCCAGAAGCTGAGGCACTATTTTTGTGCCTATACCATATATCTCATATCAAGAATGAATCCGCTGAAGTATGTCTTTCAAAAGCCCATGCCCACTGGCAAGCTGGCCAAGTGCCAGATCCTAATAAGTGAATTTGACATTGTCTATGTGACTCAGAAAGCAATCAAGGGATAGGCATTAGCAGATTATCTTGCTGAAAATCCTATGGGCGGAGAATATAAACCCCTAAAAATGTATTTTCCCAAAGAGAAGGTATCCTTCATAGGAGAAGACATTGCAGAATCCTACGATGGCTGGAGAATATTTTTCGACAGAGCAGCAAATTTCAAAGGAGTGGGCATAGGAGCGGTCCTAATATCAGAAACTGGCCAGCATTAACCGGTGTCTGCGAAACTCAGATTCCCATGCACCAACAACATGGCCGAGTATGAAGCATGCATCATGGGACTCAAGATGGCCATTGACATGAGCATCCAAGAGTTGCTAGTAATTGGGGATTCAAACTTGCTTATACATCAGGTCCGAGAAGAATGGGTAACTAAGAACTCTAAGATACTCATGTATTTGTATCATGTACAAGAGTTGAGGAAGAGGTTAACAAAGATAGAGTTTCGCCATGTTCCCAGAGTCCAGAATGCATTTGCCGATGCATTGGCTACCCTATCATCTATGATTCAGCATCCGAATAAGAACTTTATATATCCCATTCCAGTAAAGATTAATGATCAGCTAGCGTACTGTGCACATGTCGAGGAAGAAGCGGACCGAAAACCCTAGTTTCATGATATCAAGGAATACTTGGCAAAAGGAGAATACCAGAGCTTGCCAATCCCACTCAGAAACGCACACTGTGGAGGTTATCTAACAATTTCTTTCACAGCGGAGGAATCCTGTACAGGAGGACTCCTGCTTTGGGATTACTAAGGTGTGTCGACGCAAAGGAAGCATCTAAACTGCTAGAAGAAATCCATGCTGGGACTTGCGGTCCACATATGAATGGTTTTGTCTTAGCCAAGAAGATACTCCGGGCTGGTTATTTTTGGATGACTGTGGAAACGGACTCTATCCAATATGTCCGAAAGTGCCATCTCTATCAGATACATGCAGACATGATAAAGGAGCCTCCAAACGAGCTTACTGCTACAAGCTCGCCATGGCCATTCGCCGCTTGGGGAATGGATGTCATCGGACCTATTGAGCTTGCCGCATCAGACGGGCACAAGTTCATTCTAGTTGCAATTGATTATTTCGCCAAATGGGTTGAAGCAGCATCATACAAAGCAATGACTAAGAAAGTTGTGGCAGACTTTGTCCGCGACCGCATTGTCTGCCGATTCGGGATTCCAGAATTGATCATCACTGATAATGGTTCCAATCTCAACAGTGACCTGATGAAGGCCATGTGTGAAACCTTCAAAATCCAACACAAGAATGCTGCATCTTATAGACCTCAGATGAACAGAGCCGTAGAAGCCGCCAATAAGAACGTCAAGAAGATACTGAGGAAAATGATAGAAAAGCATAAGCAGTGGCATAAGAAGCTATCATTTGCTTTATTGGGGTACCGTACCACAGTTCGCACATCAATCGGGGCAACCCCCTATATGCTAGTTTATGGTACTGAGGCAGTCATTCCCGCCAAAGTAGAAATTCCCTCCTTGAGGATCATATAGGAAGCAGAACTCGATGACACAGAATGGGTAAAGAGTCACTACGAGAAGTTAGCCCTTATAGATGGAAAAAGAGTGAATGCAGTTTCTCATGGTCAACTTTATTAGAATAGAATGTCCAGAGCCTTCTACAAAAGAGTCAAGCCGAGACAATTTACACCGGGGCAACTGATGTTAAAGAAGATTTTTCCACACCAAAATGAAGCCAAAGAGAAATTCTCTCCCAACTGGTAAGGTCCGTACATGGTTCACTGGGTTCTGACAGGAAGAGCTCTCATATTTGTAGAAATGGACGGAGAAGTTTGGCCAAAGTCGATCAATTCAGACGCAGTCAAACGATACTATGCGTTGACTTTACGATTTCCTTGTATGATGTAATTTGAACTCCGCCTAACCTGATTCCCGTTTAAGAGGAGATACGTAGGCATCCACGGTCACAATTCAATAAAAAAAATTTCATTTCCCTCCCGCTATTGGAAACTGGGGCAGAATTTTGAGGAGGACCCTCAAAATTCTGAAGTTGATTTCAGTCACTTATCATACGTAGCCGTCGGAAGCAGCAACTCAGTAAACTGGGGCATAATTTTGAGGAGGACCCTTACAATTCCGAGGCAAGAGAGGTTGCAATGTCTTGAACCGCGTCGCAGTCATCGATTCATTTGAAGAAAACTATTTTTGGTTATATATTTATTTTTACTAAACCATGCATGTCTATTATCAAAATTGCTTTGTTTAGCAATGCTACCCTAGGAAAACATACAGTATCACCAAAGCAGAGCCGAGCAAGCCAAGTAAATTAGCGGAGATACAAACTAACCCTCCCCCTGTACAAAACTCATGATTTTTCTTTGGATGCAGGCACTCGAGTAACAAAATTACCGAATACATTTATACACCCATACTTTTCAACAATACGACTCTCAGCAATGTCACTTATTTATAATCGCAATCCATGCACAATGTCCCCAATGTCACAATCCATTTTCTGAACAAGCCGAGACCGGCACTCAATCACTAAACATGACCGAGCGAACCATCTCTGATTATCAAACCTATTATAACTCCAAACTTTATATGCAACAAAGAAATACTCTAACCAAATACTTTTGATTAATTCCAATATTATAAATAAATAAAATCCAAAACTTTATTCGTAGTAACTACTGAATTACTACTAAGTTATTATAAAATAACATCTGAATCTGAACCCAATGACTATGTCTATGAAGCCTTTACTGATAAACTGACACACTGCTCAGGACATGAGACTTCCTGG